>SJYT01027948.1:149003-195103 GCA_006410635.1 Cephalophus harveyi | reverse complement strand
GAGTCTTCTCCAACACCACAGTTCAAAAGCATCAATTCTTCAGCGCTCAGCCTTCTTCATAGTCCAACTCTCACATCCATACATGACTACTGGAAAAACCATAGCCTTGACTAGATGGACCTTTGTTGACAAAGTAATGTCTCTGGTTTTTAATATGCTATCTAGGTTGGACATAACTTTCCTTCCAAGAAGTAAGGATCTTTTAATTTAATGCCTGCAGTCACCATCTGCAGTGATTTTGGAGCCCCCCAAAATAAAGTCTGACACTGTTTCCACTGTTTCCCCATCTATTTCCCATGAAGTAATGGGACAGGATGCCATGATCTTCGTTTTCTGAGTGTTGAGCTTTAAGCCAACTTTTTCACTCTCCTCTTTGACTTTCATCAAGAGGCTTTTTAGCTCCTCTTCACTTTCTGCCATAAGGGTGGTGTCATCTGCATATCTGAGGTTATTGATATTTCTCCCGGCAATCTTGATTCCAGCTTGTGCTTTTTCCAGCCCAACGTTTCTCATGATGTACTCTGCATATAAGTTAAATAAGCAGGGTGACAATATACAGCCTTGACGTACTCTTTTTCCTATTTGGAACCAGTCTGTTGTTCCATGTCCAGTTATAACTGTTGCTTCCTGACCTGCATATAGGTTTGTCAAGAGGCAGGTTAGGTGGTGTGGTATTCCCATCTCTTTCAGAATTTTCCACAGTTTATTGTGATCCACACAGTCAAAGGCTTTGGCATAGTCAATAAAGCAGAAATAGATGTTTTTCTGGAACTATCTTACCTCAATAATTCTGTACCATCATTGAATAACAAAGCAATTTTTGATATTTTTGGCTTAATAGATAAAAAAGATAGCACTTTTAAATTTTGCATTTTTTAGCATTCTAGTTGAGGTTTTTGGGGGTTGTGTGTGTGTGTGTATTTAAACATGGCTTATTATCTATGTTTTCTCTGATTATTTTTTCAATTGAGCACCTTGGTGTTTTGGGTTTGTTTGTTTGTTTGTTTTTTAGATTAGCACTGTATGCAGTTTTCAGACCTGTTTCATAATTTATTATTTATTCCCTTCTTTTTTGTCATTATTTCCTGTTATTGTTCAGGTGCCTATCATTATTTAATAATTTACTACCACAGATTAGAAACCAGATGACAAACCAAACCGGTTAAAATAAAATTGCTTATTACGTAAAATAATATCTTTATAAAACCCGTGAGAGTCTCCTGTTGAGTAAAACGCATGTGTTTCAGTCTGTGGACTCTGTGACCTCTCATCTAGCTTCTCAGTGACCTCTTTGGCGTCCTCCATGGTTCTCAGCTCTGTTTATAACAGAGCAGTTGGCTCCATAGTTGAGCTTTGGAAATCTGGGGTGACACACTTTGATCACCTACAGAACAGCTTGCTCCCACCTTCTGGTGCCATAAAACTCCTGGGCATGTAACATGTTGAGAGTGAGTGGTACCTTAAATATTTTCAGTAATAGCAGTTTATCTTTGGTAATACTCAGTCCATTTATATCTATAGCACCTACTCCTTCCAGAACACCCGCTGTCCTGGTTCTTTTGGTTCTGACCCCTGCTTTGTTTATGTACCATTTCCAGTCCTCAGACATGCTTGTTTTCAGACATCTGTCTTTTCCTCCTCTTCCTCCTGGCCCCATTTCGTCTTGATTCTCCTTTCACTATCACGTTTCGCGTGGCCACATGGAAGGCCAGGACGACTCCTGACGTCATCCCTTCAGAGGTCACTGTGTCCTTCCTCAGTGACGCCTCTCTCAGTAGGAAACACGTTCTCCCAGGAGAGGCTGCCACTCTTCTCTCCAGATCCCAAAGCAGATGGTGATGACAGCATCAATATCACACACATCCCCCCCATGAAAGCACTTTGCACCTTTATTTTGTCCCCCTTTTCACTGCTGAACGCTGAGCTCATCTCCTTTCCAGACTTCACAGAATATTTTTATATGAGAACACAAAAATCAAACCCTCATGATGCTGTGTTTCAAACAGGTTTAAAAACGTCATCTTTGAAATCAGTCCAACAGAAGAAGTTGGAGACTTCGAGGTGAAGGCCAAGTTCATGGGAGTTCAAATGGAGACGTTTATGTTACATTATCAGGTGGGTCTGCACCAGGTAAAACTGACAGCTCTGTGTGTTCTTGTCAGGGCAGGAAAGGGGAAAAAAGCAGACCCATGTGAGGAGAGCTGCCCGCACATGGCAGTGAGCCGGAGACTTCTGTGTGTCTGATTTGGTCTGTTTGGGCTAGTGAGCTTTTGAAGACGTATACATCTTCAGAGAGCATACCTGAAGCATACCTTCCACTTAGGGTTGCCACTAAATCAACTGACACCTTGGATTTGAACAAAATGCTTAGGTACAGATCTCGACAGTACAAAATTATGAACTTTTTCAGTAGCTTGAGATCTTTTTCCCCCCTCTCATTTTGATTTGATATAGGGGATTTAAAGGTATACTTCTGACAAGATGTGTGTAAATTGCATCTTTGTAAACTGAATCTCACTTTATTTATATTTTGGGAACTTTTTTTTTTTTTGAGAAAAAACAACTTTTTTACTGAATCTAAGTTAATAAATAGGGATCACAGAACAAATAGCAGACAAACAGCGTGAGTTACATCAGAATGAGAAAAATAAATGATGGGCCTGGGTTTCCAGTCTGAAGCTGTTATGCAATATGACTCTTTTTTGGCCATACCACACTGCTTTGGGATCTTAGTTCCCCCACCAGGAATTGAACCCAGGCGCTGGGCAATAAAAACACCAAGTCCTAACTACTGGACCACCAGGGAATTCCCCTCTGAATCCCTTTTTAAATTCAAGAATTCTGCAGTGAATCATTTTGTAACATAAGTATCCCTAATTTTTATTTTGAAACATCTCTCTCTCTCTTTTTTTGCTTTAAAAGACGTAAGGGCGGTGAGAGGACTCCTAGGTAACTTCCAGCTTCCATTAGTTCTGTGAGCACAGTGCTTCGTGGTTGGTACCCAGCTTATGTTCCGCAGATGGCTGCACCCCGTCAGGCTGGACAGAGGCCGTTTCCTGAAAGGAAATTCGGGCTCTTGCACATGTCGCTCCCCCTTCTTTGGGAGTTTTCCCCCGCTTTCTTCCTCTGTCATTTATTGAGGACTTTCATGTCGTTACCACACCTAAAACTTGCCCCACCAGCCACACCACAGTCGGTTTCTCCTTCACCTCCATAGCCTATAGAGCCAGCCCCTGTTCACTACAGGCATCAACTCACTTTCCTCTCGACTTCCAAACTGCAGACTCCTTAAGGACAGGTAGTATTTCTCTGTCTCCTTCTCAATGACCAGTAGACCCTCAAAACACATTAACTGTACAGATGTGAAATGATTTTATGATGCACCTAGCTAACTCAAGTCCTTACGCAAAAAAGAGCCTCTTATTCCCTCAGTTTCACCAAGTTTGTGTTGGCTGCCCATTCTGGCTCAGCGTATCTCTCCGTGCACAGAGTCATTAGCTATGGAATGACCTCCCGGTGCAAGATGTTACAGTTCCGGTGATGGACCAGGGTCCTTGTCCAACTGGAGCCGCTAAGGTTTTTCCAAAAGATGAATTGGTTGAGCTTTTGGGGTTCCTTCAAGCCCCTCTCTTTTTTAAAGAATTTTTTTGCAGTCTTTATTGAATTTGTTACAGTATTGTTTCTGTTTTATGTTTTGGGTTTTTTTTTGGCCCTGTGGCATGTGGGATCTTGGTCCCCTCACCCCACCCCACCCAGGGATCGAACCCACACCCCCTGCTTTGGAAGGTGAAGTTTTAACCGCTGGACCACTGAGAAGTCCTGCCTTTAGGCCCTTTGATTGCTGCTTTTTCACTACCATTCTTCCAAAGTTTGGGTGTGAGACCACTCTGATTTCCTCGATTTGTTCTGCACAGTGGAGGGTAGTAGAGAAACAGGGCTTAGCTGTCAGATCCAGATTTACCACGTCCAGCTCTGTTCTGTTGGGCAGGTCGTTTAACATCCCCCAGCCTCAGTATTCTCATCTTTAAATCTGAGATAATCACCCCTGGTAGGATTTCTGACAGGACTTAAACAGACATCGTATAACACGCTCCTACATTGAAGAACACATAGTAAATGTAAAAAACATTTAGTCCTCTCTTCCCGTCACATTCAGGATAGGAAAGCTCTGTCATTTGGAAAGGAAATGAAGACTCTAGTAGATAGTGTTGAGATGACATTGCTGGCCTCACCTTGTGTTCAGGGATTATTATGTCTCCTCATGGATATAAACGCCGTCACCTTCTCCAGGCGACATGTCACTTAGACTAATTGGGCCGCAGCAGGCAGTTCCGTAGCTGGGGACTTGTGTCTCACCCCAGCTCACAGCTGGCACACAAGGCAGGCCTTGTCCCTTCCGGATCCCTCCCTACTCTCGTCCCTCCTTTTCTTGTCCCACGGACTTGATTAACCACGAGAATGTGTTTTTTGAACAGGACCTGCTGCAGCTACAGTATGAAGGAGTCGCTGTCATGAAATTGTTTGACAGAGCTAAAGTCAATGTCAACCTCCTCATCTTCCTTCTCAACAAGAAGTTCTACGAGAAGTAACAGAGCATTTGCTTCCAGCCCAGAAGGATGAAGAAAGAAGTGCCTGGCGGCAGCCTTTCTCAAAGTCCTTCTTTACTTCTTGGAAACAAAGACCCAGCCCACACCATTGCCTCAGTCTAAGATCGCCCCCAACTCCACAAGTTTAACTCCTCCCGCTCAACAGGGACATTGGTCATCCTTTCTTCATGGTGAAATTGTATTTCAGGCCCAGTCTGACTCATCTTGTTCCTTCATTCTCTTCTGTTAGGGAAGAGTGGGAACTGTCCTAAAATCTCTCATGTTGTTACAGTCTTAGAGGTTGCATTACTATATTGTAAGCTTTGGTGTTTGTTTCTATTAGCAATAGGGACAGTGGGATTTGAATACTTGCTGTTTAGAAGTGGAAGTCATTAGCCCAATAACGTGCATAACTTAGAAGACACACAGTTAAAATGTTAGATGATCCATAGTTATTAGGTTGTCACTTAAAAGTGAAGTTCCTTTATATTACTGTTCCGTCAGTAAAATTGAAGGATATGGGGAGGCTTTGGTTGTCTTCCATTCTGTCTTCCTTTATGGCGGGAGCTAATAGAAGTCACTGTTCTGTGTTCAAAGGAAGCATTTTCTAGAAAGAGAGGGATATTGTTTTTAAATTTCACCATTAAATTTGGACAGTTCTCATCAGTGGATGGGAGAGTCCCATTGTTAAAATTAAGCTATTTAGGTAAATTCAGAATGGTCTGAACACCTGCTTGTTTCTGTTGGTGCAAAAGATTGACTAGTTTCAGGCAAACGGTCCACTCCATCCCTATGGCAAAGGAATGGGTTATCCCTAGCATAGAATGTAACTGTTTTCAAAACTGTTTTATGTCTTAAGAGTGCCTTATGAAAGTGTAGATTTATTTCTTAAAGTGGGGGTGATAGGAATTTTAAAGATTTATATAATGCTTCAAAAGTCTTTAGAATACTGTAAGAAAATGGTTTGGGTTTTTTTTTTTTTAATTGGCTTATCTGTATATCTGAACTCTTAAAACTTTCTTGTAGCTAAAACACTAGGGTTTATCTGCAGGGTTGCAGAGAGATTATCCTGCCTTAAACAGACTGAAACAAAACCAGACAAAAGCAGCCAAGTGACATTACACGTGATTTTAAAATCTGCCCCCCGCCTCTTTTTTTTTGTCCTTTCTCTTGCTGCCCACACTATGCCTTTATTTTATGAACTCTGTTTTTTAAATTTAGTCACAGACAATTCAGTGCAAAACATTGAGCTCATGGAGCTTTCATTTTTAGATTAAAAGTCATGTACTTTTTTAAAACAGTCTTTTTATCCAGGAAACTATATTGAAATCATGCTACTGAGCCTCATTTCCTCTGATGTTTTGGTTCAGTGTTCTTTTATCGTAAAACATAAACTAACAGTTAAACATTTACTGGTGTATATTTAAAGCCAATAAACTGTCTTCATTGATAACAAATCATGTGACGCGTCCCAGTTACAGATGTTAAGTGTTGGAAGTGTGTTTTTCGTGGTAGACTGTTTACTGAGTCAGTTTACTGAGTCAGGTCCACGGGTGCAGCCGTACCAGTCTACACACCCCATGCAGCCCACAGACAGGTGAAGAGGTGAGGTGTGGAGTGTCACAGAAAGTCTTCACTACCTTGACCTCGTTTCTTGTGTTTTGCAAGACAATTTTTTTAGTAAATATTTTCCTCAGATTAAAAGAAGATGCCACTCTACGTGGCATCGCCTCAAAAACTGGGACCAACCAAAATGTCAACTGTTTTACCTTAAAAGATGATATTCAACCCAAATTCATGTCATGCCCCAAAGGCCACGTCAATGACAGACAATGAGCAAAGTTCACAGCTCTTTGATGAAGTATGATGTTGCGGTGGTCTGTGAGGAGCATGCTTCCCTTGCCACAAATGGCGCAAACTACACCTCGAGGATTTTGATGGTAACTATGCCTGATTACGGTGTTCACAGCATTGAGGATTCCCAAAGTCAAGTCATGGCATTAAAACCTGGTAGCTCTTTGTAATTTTAATTTATTAGCCATAGCAGTCTCTGTCTCAACTCTCTCCTTCTTTGACCTTCTCTTCAACCAGCCATCATGGCATTTACCATGAATTTCCTCCTTCAAGAATTTGGACTGCCCATCAGATTGTTGCCCCACACAATTGCCTCTGTATCTCTGTATGAAATAAAAGGTCATTCGTTTGTTTTTGTGTTGATTTTCCTCAGTTTCATTGTTAGCAGTTCCTGCAAAACTGTGTTAACTATAGTGAAGTTTAATAATTAAAAACCACAACAGAAAACAACGCCTTCATAGTCTTTTTGAAGGAACAAACACAAATCAGCTATCTCAAAGCGATTTTTTTAACTTGTGAGCCTTGTTAAATATAAAATGCTTTAAGTAG
This sequence comes from Cephalophus harveyi, assembly GCA_006410635.1. Taxonomy (NCBI): domain Eukaryota; kingdom Metazoa; phylum Chordata; class Mammalia; order Artiodactyla; family Bovidae; genus Cephalophus; species Cephalophus harveyi. Next base: position 188,114 of record SJYT01027948.1, on the reverse strand, counting down.
CCTCAGCATAAAAAGAATTGGGGTTGTGGCAAGGTGGAGAACTAGCACAATGTCACTTAGTTCTTTTTTAAAGTGAAAAAACCATCCAGGGAGGTCCCTGGTGGCCCAGTGGTTAAGACTGCTCTCCCAATGCAGGGGGCACCGGTTCAGACCCCTGGTCAGATCCCACACGCCACAACGAAGGGTCCGTGAGTGCAACTAAGACCCAACACAGCCTAAATAAATATTTTTTAAAAATCATCCAATTTTTCTTTAATCATTATTGGTGGACATTTCAATGTCAGTTCTGATCAGCGAATGGCTGGAAATTTCAAATTACAGTAGCATTAAATGTTTTATGGCAGTAGCACTCTAGGTCACAGTATGTCCCTCCGGGGACTTCTCAATTACGTACAAATCACTGGAAAAGACTACGGGACATTGGATATGGGAAAAGAAAACAGCAGCAAAAGGGAGGGAAAATAGCTGCCTTTTAAATAAGACCCCAAGGGGCAGCCGAACTTAAAAATATAAATAAAGGGTCTTCCCTGGTGGCTCAGTAGTAAAGAATCCGTGTGCTAATGCAGGAGGCTAAGGTTCAATCCCTGGCCTGGGAAGATCCCACTTGCCGTGGGGCATCTAAGCCGGTGTGCCACAACTCCTGAGTGTATGCTCCGGAGCTTGTGCTCCACTGGAGAAGGCACTGCAGTGAGAAGCCTATGCCTAGAGAGGAGCCCCCGCTTGCTGCAGCTAGAGAGAAGCCTACCCGGCAGTGAAGACCCAGCACGGCCTAAAGTAAATAAATAGAATTTTTTAAAAGATGGTAAAGTGTATACTTGCCAACATATTGTGAATTTCTGGGTAAAAATAACCTCACTCTTAAAGGAACCCAATGGAAACCCATAATTTTATTTTTTAATACTTGTACTTTATTAATTGCAGGAAACAGTCTGCTGTTTATGAGAGGAAAAGCTCATTGGTAGGGCACTAGAATGGGACTGCCTGTTTTAAAAGGTGCATGAAGTGGGGTAGGATGGATTGGGAAACTGGGGTTGTCATATACACTACTATGTATAAGATAGATGACTAATGAGAACCTACTGTATAGCACTGGGAACTCGACTCCGTGAGTGCTCTGTGCTGACTTAAATGGGAAGCAAGTCCAGAAAAGAGGGATATATGTGTACGTATGGCTGATTCACTTTGCTATACAGCAGAAACTGACACAGCACTGTAAAGCAACTCCAATAAAAAAGGCACGTGGACAAAGCCCTTTGTCGATTGGAAAGTTGACATCTTTTTTTCCTCTTTAAACTTGTGTTTCTATTCCACTTCCCTTAGAATTTTATTCTAATATAATCTTCTAAAGCATAAGTCTTACTTTTGACCATCCTGTCTTCGTTATTTGTGAAAAAAAATTAAAATATTTTATTGCCTGGACCATAAGGCTCTTAACGATCCAGAAAAATAATTTGCATCATAATTATTGTTAGTGCATCTTTAATCAAAATCACCTAATGTCTTGACAAAAAATTCTAAAAGATATTTGAAATGCATCTCTTAATGAAATAAATGAAAGTTCTTAAAGTGCAGGTTTAAAAGCTTATGGCTCGGGACCTCCCTGGCAGTCAGTGGTGAAGACTCTGCCTTCTAGTGCAGGGGCTGCTGCTGCTGCTGCTGCTAAGTCGCTTCAGTCGTGTCCGACTCTGCGACCCCATAGATGGCAGCCTACTAGGCTCCTCTGTCCCTGGGATTCTCCAGGCAAGAACACTGGAGTGGATTGCCATTTCCTTTTCCAATGCATAAAAGTGAAAAGTGAAAGTGAAGTCGCTCAGTCGTGTCTGACTCTTTGCGACCCCATGGACTGCAGCCTACCAGGCTCCTCCGTCCATGGGATTTTCCAGGTAAAAAGTACTGGAGTGGGGTGCCATTGCCTTCTTCCTAGTGCAGGGAATGCAGGTTCAATCCCTGGTGGGGAGCTCACATACCTAGCAGCCAAAAGAAACAAAACACAAAACAAGTAACAAATTCAATAAAGACTAAAATGAGCCACATAAAAAAATAAAAAACTTCAGTGCGTGCATGTTAAGTCGCTTCAGTTGTGTCCAACACTTTGCGGCCCTATGGACTGTAGCCTGCCAGGCTCCTCTGCTCTTGGGATTCTCCAGGCAAGAATACTCAAGTGGGTCACCATGCCCTCCTCCAGGGGATCTTTTCCCACCCAGGGATCAAACCCTTGTCTCTTTTGTGTCCTGCATTGACAGGCAGGTTTTTCACCACTAGTGCCACCTGGGAATACCACCCCCCCAAACGTGTGGATAAATATTACTGCTGGCCATAATAAAAGAGAGCTGTTGACCAATTCTCTTCCTATTTTCACTTTTATAAATGTGAGCTCTGAGAACCTTTGCTGCCATAAAGAGTCACTCAGTCAGGTCTGACTCTGTGGGACCCCATGGACTGTAGCCTACCAGGTTTCTCTTTCCATGAGATTTTCCAGGCAAGAATACTGGAATGGGTTGCTATTTCCTTCTCCAGGAGACCTTCCCGATCCAGGGATTGAAGCCAGGTCTCACACATTGTAGACAGATGCTTTACCATCTGAGCCACCAGAAAGTCCATAGTAAGTACTAAGATATGGAATGGAAAGTGTTTTGTGATAATGATGTCGCCCATTTTTTAGGACTCTAATTGTATCTCCCAAATCTCAATGAAATTATAATTAAAAAATTAAATATGATTAGGTCCTCTAATTTTGCTGAAAAAAAAAAAAAAAAGTTTGGAAAAGAGCTTATTATCCAGTCTTTAGATCATACACTGTGTCAAGACTTGGGAAGTAGGCGAGGGACTTTACTAAGGCTTATTAAATGACTATGAATTACACTCATAACCTTTGACTTGTGGTTGTTCAGTTGCTAAGTCGAGTTTGACTCATTGCGACTCCATGGACTGCAGCATGCCAGGCTTCTCTCCACTGTCTCCTGGAGTTTGCTCAGATTCATGTCTATTGAGTCATTGATGTTATCTAACCATCTCATCCTCTTCTGCCCCCTTCTCCTTTTGACTTAGAGATAACTTACTTAACATGCTAGTGATGCTTTGGAAAAGTAGAAATATTTTAATAGTCCTTTGGTGCAACAGTTTTTAAACAAAATTTTATTATGGAAAAAAATGTCTAACATCTAAACAGAAGGAATGGTATAATGAACTCCCATGTGTCCATTGTCTAGCCTAAGCAATTACCAACACTTTCATCTTTACCTTCACCCACATCCCCTTGGGTTATTTTTACAAATCCCAGCTACAGTATCATTTCAACCACAAATACTTGGGTATGTATCTCCACCACAGTGTTTCTCATCAGGGAGCAATTGTCCCTCCATGAAACACTTGACAATATTTGGAGATGGTTTTTGCTGTCTTTATTAAGAGAGCTCTGCTGGCATCTAGTGGGTGGAGGCGAGGGTTGCTGCTCATGCACGTCTTAATGCAGAGAACAGGCCCCTCGACAAAATGAGCTAGTCCAAAATGTCGGTAGAACCCAGGGTGAGAAATCCCACTCTTAACACTGGAAAAAAAAAAAAAAACTCCAAGCCATTATTACACCTAAAAAATAAAATTGAAATACTGAATAGGCAATCAGTGTTTACATTTCCCCAGACATCTGATAATGGGCTGAAACATTTCATATATTTGAATCAGCTGCCAAACAAGATTCCCACATTACATTTAGTTGATGGGTTTCTTCAATCTCTTAATCTATGAATTCTCTCTTCTTTAAAAAATGTTAATATTTTTGAGTACTCTGATTCTTTGTTGCTTGGGGACTGTACCTGGATGCAGAGAGCAGGAGCTACTCTCTGGCTGTGGCGTGCCGCCTTCTCATTGTGGTGGCTTCTCACTGCGGAGCACAGGACCTGGGGCACGCAGGCTCAGTGGCTGTGCACGCCCTTAGTTGCCCTGTGGCATCTTCCTGGACCAAGGATTGAACCAGTGTCCCTTGCATTGCAAGGCAGATTCTTAACCACTGGCCACCAGGGAAACCTCTCTCTATTTTTTCAAATCTTGCAACAATTTGGGTGGGCCAAAAATTTCTACTGGCCAGGTTTTTCCACAAGATGTTACAGAAAAATGCAAATGAACTTTTTGGTCAACACAATATTTGGTGTTGATCCTATAGAATTTCTATTCTCTGGGTTTTCTTATTACATCCTGATCTAGAGGGTGATCTCAGGGATGTATCTTTTTGTGATGTAAAGCCTGATCACAAAGCTCAAATATTTCCAGCTTGATTCGTTTGTTATACATTTTCCTATCCACTCTTCATCACATACCATGTGGGCTCAGCAGCCACTGACATGACTGGCTAGATTTCTTCCTTCATTGAGGGTTGCAAAATGGTGATTATCAGCCATTACTTCTTCATTTATCAGAATTTTTCTAAAAAGAATGTCCTATCGGCAACTCTTTGGTTACCTTGAAGACTATTGATACAGGAAAAGATGGAATGCTGTCTCTCTCCCTTTATTTGCCAGCTTTCAGAAAAAGCGTGTTCCCTAACATCTTCATCTTCCCAGGTAGCTCAGTGGCAGTGATCCCGCCTGCCACGCAGGAGATGCAGGTTCGATCCCTGGGTTGGGAAAGATCCCCTGGAGAAGGAAATGGCAACCTTGCCATGGTATCCTTGCCTGGGAAATCCCATGGACAGAGGAGCCTGGTGGGCTCCTAACATCTTCTAAAGGTGACCAGTGAGGTTTTGTTTTTTTCAATCCTGTGACTCCTAGTTTTTTTAATGTATTAATATTCGATGTCTTTCAATCCACTGTAGATATACATATGTTTTTTTAAATTTTTATGGTAAATTTTAAATTTAAATGGTAAAAAAATTTTTTTAATGTTTTTACATGCTCAAATTGTCCTCTTTGGGGCCAGTAGAAGTCCTTCAGTGGTGACTGTCCTTTTATCATGACCCCAGTAGACTTTGATAGCTTCCTTGCTTTCTGGCTTAAGATGTTCCAGCCACATCTTGCTACTTTACTCACCCCAGACTTCAAATCAGCTATTTCTCCAAGGAGCCCTGGTTACTTTTAGTGGGAAAGGGTACTTGGAGAATATAGTCTGGGTGCTAGGAGCCCTTATGACTGTTAGGTTGGTCATTGTCTCTGTTTTCAATAGAAAGAGTTTTTTAAAGAACATTTCCTGAGTTCGTTCTTTTCTTCTAATAAAATGCTTTTATCTTAACATATGCAGTTCTATGAAAGAAAAAAATAATGGTTGTAGCATTTGCCAATTCCGTAGTGTGAACACCTCCCACAGCTGATTTCAGGCTTGATGCCACTGGTCATTGAACATAGAGGTGGGGGGTAGGAGTGTTTTTGTTTCGTCTTGTTTGGCCACACCACATGGTAGGCGGAATCTTAAGTTCCCCAACCGGGCATTGAACCCTCGCCCTGTGCAACAGAAGCATGGACTTAACTACTGAACCTCCAGGGAAGTCCCTAGAGTTGGGAAAAGATGCTAACAGTTGGCTTTTGTGAGTTGGTGCTAAACTACTGATTTTATTCCAACAGTAATAGGGAGCAATGGATGGATTTTAAGAAGAGCAAGAAATGATGAGATCTGGGTCTTAGAAATTTGGAGGATGGATGGGGATTCGGAGGCAAGACTCCAGGTTACGCTGCTTCCTGTTTGTCCCTCAGATCCACTCTCCACTTTCTACTCTCCTCTGTCCCCTAGAAAGCTGGCTGTGTAGACTACATCACTGTCTCCCTCCAGCTTCTGCTTGGGTTTGGCCAATGACAGCCACCGCAGGAGAGCAGAGGTCTAAAATAAGGTGAAAAAAAAAGTGAAATGAAAGTGTTAGTCGCTCAGTCATGACTGATGCTTTGTGACCCCACGGACTATAGCCCTCCAGGCTCCTCTGTCTGTGGAATTCTCCAGGCAAGAATATTGGCGTGGGATGCCATTCCCTTCTCCAGGGGATCTTCCCAACCCAGGGATCGAACCCAGGTCTCCTGCAATGCAGGCAGACTCTTTACCATCTAAGCCACCAGGGGAGCCCAGAATAAGAAGAGGTTAAGACTTATTCTTCCAGGTCACTGTGAATTAACTTCTCTCCCTACCAAAAGCCAGAGTTCCTCTTGGGTTCCTCTCTGCAGATAACCACTTTCTCCCTATTGCAGTAAGCAATCCTTCCCCAGGTCCCCTGTGGCCCAGAGTGCTAACGATTCCTGCTGTAACTAGCCCCAGGGGGTCCTGCATTATCAGTACGCCTTGCCTGTTTCTTTATTAATTTTTCTTCCAGTCTCCAGTTTCGGCAGCCATCTGTTTCCTGCCAGGACCCTGACTGATACACAGTGGACCAATTAAGGTCTCAGTGAGAGACTTTGCTACTTGAACTGGATAGTGGTTGTTCGGATGAAAAGGGGTGGGTAAATTCTAGAGATGTTTAGGAAGCAGAGTTGGTTTACTGGGTGTTGGAAGAGTGGAACCTGGGTAAGCAGGTGCTCTACAGGAAGTATTCTAAGATCGAGAGAGATGATTTTAGAAAACTTATTAATTTTTGCCTAACTAAAGCATTTATGACATTTTGATTCTACTTGTTTGACTTAGTATGAATAGAATGCTAGATTTCTAATTAAAAAAATAAATATGCAATAAGCAACAAAGGTTTACTATATAACACAGGGAACTACAGTCAATAGCTTGTAGTATGTAGTAACCTATAATGGAAAATAATTTCAAAAATAATATATGTGTTTTTGTATAACTGAATCAGCTTGCTGTGTACTTGAAACATTGTGAGTCAACTATATTTCAGTAAAGTATATATGTTAAGAAAAAAAAGAAATTTGGAAAGGGTTGTATTCCATCATTCTCCTTGGAAGTCACAACACACATAAACATATTAAAAACCTCTGAGGGATTTCCCTGGTGGTGCAGTGGTTAAGAATCCACCTTCCAAATATGTGACTATTGTCAAATATCTTTTGATTTTTATTTCTGACATAATTCCACAGGGATAAAAGAACTCCATATGATCCATATGATCTCAATATGATCCAGACTCCATATGATCTCAATACCTATAGACCATGACATTTTTGCACCTTGTTTTGCTTTCCTGAAAATGCTCCAGTGTCTCCTTGTTTATGATCTATGGGAACTTGAACAGAATTTGTATCCTACTGTTGTGTGAAAATTGTATAAATCTTAATTATGTTGAATTGGTTCATAGTGCTTTTCAAGTCTACTGTATCCTTCTACTTTTTTGTCTATCCATTCTCTTAATTTTTGAGGGCGAGATATTGAAAGCCCAACTAAAAATCTTAATTAATCTATTTAAAAAAATAATCATAAGCTATAATGGAACTATGTATGTAATTTTGTTCTGTATTTTCCAAGAATCCTGTAAATGTGTTATACTTTCATAACTGAAAAAAGAACCCACCTTCCACTGCAGAGGATGCAGTTTCGATCCCTGGTCAAGGAACTAAGATCCCACATGCCCACGCACAGCTAAGCCCATGCACTGCAACCCTGAGCCTGTGCGCCACAAAGAAAAGATTGCACGTGCTGCAAATAAGACCTGATGCAGCCAAAAATAAATAAATAAGTAAATATTTTAAAAAATAATAAAAAGGTTTGAGAAATCCTACAGTCAGGAGACCAGCCCACCCCTCCTGCTTTTCAGGGAGCCCCTCTGAGCCATCTACGAGACTCATGTTCCATGAAACACACCCTGTGAGATGCTAGAGAAAGAGCAGGCTACAATAGTACCTGGCTTTAAGCTCTCAATAACTGTTAAATATTACTTAGGAAACAAAAAAATAAAAAGTGGGTATTTGTAGGTCACTTTTGCTAAAGAATTTTGGATTCCATTAAAAAACTTGAGTTGGGTGAAGTTATTTGTGAAATACTTTGGGCCTTGGGGCTTCCCTGGTGGCTCAGACGGTAAAGCATCTGCCTGCAATGCGGGAGACCCGGGTTCGATTCCTGGGTCGGGAAGATCCCCTGGAGAAGGAAATGGCAATCCACTCCAGCACTCTTGCCTGGAAAATCCCATGGACAGAGGAGCCTGATAGGCTATAGTCCATGGGGTCTCAAAGAGTCGGACACGACTGAGCAACTTCACTTTCACTTTCACTCACTTTGGGCCTTAGATTGTAATTCTGACATTTACTCCTAAATTTGATATGATTCTGTAAAAATGTATACTTGATAAGCTCACTGTACTTTCTCAGAATCACTGACCTTGGGAGAAACACATTTCCAGCTCCTGTGAGTACAGAGGCACCAAGTCGGCGAAGTGGAGAAAAATCCGGAGGTAGGGCTCCCCGGTGGCTCAGCGGTAAAGAACCTGTCTGCCAATGCAAGAGACGTGAGTTCAATCCCTGGGTCAGGAAGATCCCCTGGAGAAGGAAATGGCAGTGCACTCCAATATTCTTGCCCAGAGAATCCCGTGGACAGAGGAGCCTGGCAGGCTACAGTCCATGGGGTCACAAAGAGTGGGAGATGGCTTAGCACTAAACAACAACAACAGGGGTTGAAAAGGCACACAAGTGAAAGGGTGACGTGATAGAAGTTAAAGAATAACTCCTCTCAAAAAAAGCCGACTCAGAAAGACTAGCTTCCAAAAACAAAAGAACCAGTGCCCAAACACCCTTGCCCATGAAAAGAAATCAGGACTGCTTGGAGAAGTGATTGGTTCTGGGACTGGAAAGGAAAAGTACAAGATGCTCAGGATATCTTCTTGTGTCCAGAAAGAAAAAAAAAAAAAATACTAAAAAACGGATAGGGACATATTAGAAGGACACAGAAGCCAGATTAAAGGTTAAAGCTGGGATAACTTAAATGTAATAATAGTAGTAGGTTATAATCTATTGAATAAAATAAGAATTCATGAGCGCATTCTAATATAAAAGAATAAAGAGGGAAAAGGCAAGAATCGTTAATGAGTGCTAAAACTAGTTTTTTGCAAGTTTACTGAGTAACAAAATATTTATACAGTCTCAGACTGTCTCCCTTCAAGAGTTCTATTGACCATTAATGGAAAAAATAGAAACTTTACAGTGGGGAAACCTGCAGACAGCATCTAGCTAAATGACCCAAACTTAACGCCATTAATGGGACAAGTTGACATCATCGTGCGCCTCCTGATGGATAAACTGAAAACGCAACATTGCTCCTGGGCTCAGTTCAGTTCAGTTGCTCAGTCATGTCTGACTCTTTGCGACCCCATGAATCGCAGCACGCCAGGCCTCTCTGTCCATCACCATCTCCCGGAGTTCACTCAGACTCATGTCCATCGAGTCAGTGATGCCATCCAGCTATCTCATCCTCTGTCGTCCCCTTCTCCTCCTGCCCCCAATCCCTCCCAGCATCAGAGTCTTTTCCAATAAGTCAACTCTTCTCATGAGGTGGCCAAAGTACTGGAGTTTCAGCTTTAGCATCATTCCTTCCAAAGAAATCCCAGGGCTGATCTCCTTCAGAATGGACTGGTTGGATCTCCTTGCAGTCCAAGGGACTCTCAGGAGTCTTCTCCAACACCACAGTTCAGAAGCATCAATTCTTCGGCGCTCAGCTTTCTTCACAGTCCAACTCTCACATCCATACATGACCACAGGAAAAACCATAGCCTTGACTAGACGGACCTTTGTTACTCCTACCCAAAATGCATAATCTGAAATTAATCAGGAGGACACACTACACAAACCTTAATGAAGGGACAGTCCATAAAATAACTGGCCTGTCACTTCAAAGGGCTTCCCTGGTGCCTCAGCTGGTAAAGAATACACCTGCAGTGGGGGAGACCTGGGTTCGATCTCTGGGTTGGGAAGATCCCCTGGAGAAGGGAACGGCTCCCACTCCAGTATTCTGGCCTGGAGAATTCCATGGACTGTGTAGTCCATGGGGTTGCAAAGAGTCGGACACACTTCAAAAAATTTCAAAGTCAAAAACAAAAACTGAACAACTGTTCCAAATGAAAGGATACTAAAGAGGACTTCCCTGGTGGTCCAGTGCCTAAGACTCTACATTCCCAAATGAAAACCAAATGCAGTGGTTGGGGGACTATATCCCACATACTGCAACTAGAGATTCCACATTCCCAGTGAAGATTGAAGATCTTGCATGCTGAAACTAAGACCTGGTGCAGTCAAATAAATAAATAAAAATAAACATATTTTAAGAAAGAATAATAAGATTAAAAAAAAGCTTTAAGAAAAAAAGGGATACTACAGAGACATGTCAATGAAATATTGAGAGCAATCCTAGATTTTCTTTTGGCATAATAATGTATTGGGATAGTTTTCAAAATTTTTAAATACTATCTGCAGATTATATAATATACTATTTCAAAGTTAATTTCCTGATTTTGACAATTGTATTATGGCTGTCTCTTATACACATCTAGATGTGTATAAGAGACAGCTCATAAGAGACTACTCTTGTTTTTATGAAATAAACACCAAAGTTTTTATGGATAGATTGGCATCATATCAACTTACTCTCAAATGGTTTAGAAAAAATGAACATATATACAGAGAAAGAACTAATAATGCAAGTGCAATAAAATCTTAATATTTGGGAACCTGGGTAAAGAGTATATGGGAATTCTTTACAAAATGGCAACTTTTCTGTTAATCTGAAGTTATGAAAACATTAAAAGTTAAAGGAAAAAAAGAAAAAAAAGAAATGAAGATCTTTACTGAAGTGCATCAGGAATGATTTTGGCTGCAAGAAATGGAAAACAGACTCCAGTGATTTAAACATTGAGAGCTATCTTTGTTTCACAGATGTCTGGAAGAAAACACTTGCTAGTGTTGGTTTAGTTACTCACAATGCTAGCCCTGATCAGGTTGTTTTCTGTCTTTCTGGATTTGAAATTTTTTAATGCTTTCTCTTTTTGTGACTACAAGATGGCTTCCATAGCTCCAGGCATCACGTCTGTATTCTAAGTACAAAGGGGGTAGGGGCTGGCTGCAGTTGAATATGTTCCTTTGATCTGAAAACCAAAGTTTTTCAAAAAGCTTCCTGTTCGGCTTTCCCTTAAGTCTCAATAACCAAACCGGTCATGTGGCCAGGCCCATCTGTGAGAAAGCCTGGGAAGTGGCATCTGCCTTTCTGGGCTCTGCAAAAGAAGAATGGAGGGAGTTTTGCTAAGGAGTGATTACTTTCCATTTGAAAACTATGGCCCATATTAATTCTTGGGTTCATCTTTTTTTATATTTATTTCAATCTTTAAAAAATATATATATATATTTACTTACTTGGTTGTGCCAGGCTTTTATTACTGCCTGCAAACTCTTAGCTGAGGCATGTGAACTCTTAGTTGCAGCATGTGGGATCTAGCTCCCTGACCAGGGATCCAACCCAGGCTCCCCTGCACTGGGACCACGGAGTCTTAGCCACTGGACCACCAGTGAAGTCCCTGTGATTTCATTTTTAATGGCAGCATTTCTTAAGGTTTGACCCATAAATGACCTACATCAAAATCGCCTTCTATGATTTTAATCTATGGGCCCTGAACATTCCTCAACATTCTGGCCGGTTATGCCACAAATACAAAGCTCTGGTCATTCCTCGCTGGGCCATTCCTCAGAGTTGTGTTTATAGCAAGCAACTCGAAAGGATGAAGCAATGTCTTCTTCTGAGTCAAAGATCAAATTGATTCCTCTCCTGTGACAGAACCCATGCAGGTCTGGGCATCCATTTGGGCCCTTATTTTTTTTTAATTTTAAAAGATATTTATTTTTGGCTACGCTGGGTCTTTGTTGCTGCCTGGGCTCTTCTGTAGTTGGGGTGAGCAGGGGTCGTATGCGGGCTTCTCGTTGCGGTGGCTTCTCTTGTTGCAGAGCACAGGCTCTAAGGCATAGGGTCAATAGTTTCACAGCAGATGGAATCTTCCTGGACCAGAGATGGGACCCATGTCTCCTGCATTGGCAGGTGATTCTTCACCACTGAGCCACTAGGGAAGCCCCATCTTGGCTTTCCTGCATCAACCCTGTGGGACCTGGTGGGCAAGGTAAGTTCAGTTCAGTTCAGTTCAGTCACTCAGTCATGTCCGACTCTTTGCGACCCCATGAATCGCAGCACGCCAGGCCTCCCTGTCCATCACCATCTCCCGGAGTTCACTCAGACTCACGTCCATCGAGTCCGTGATGCCATCCAGCTATCTCATCCTCGGTCGTCCCCTTCTTCTCCTGCCCCCAATCCCTCCCAGCATCAGAGTCTTTTCCAATGAGTCAACTCTTCTCATGAGGTGGCCAAAGTACTGGAGTTTCAGCTTTAGCATCATTCCTTCCAAAGAAATCCCAGGGTTGATCTCCTTCAGAATGGACTGGTTGGATCTCCTTGCAGTCCAAGGGACTCTCAAGAGTCTTCTCCAACACCACAGTTCAAAAGCATCAATTCTTTGGCACTCAGCCTTCTTCACAGTCCAACTCTCACATCCATACATAACCAAGGGAAAAACCATAGCCTTGACTAGACGGACCTTAGTCGGCAAAGTAATGTCTCTGCTTTTGAATATACTATCTAGGTTGGTCATAACTTTTCTTCCAAGGACTAAGTGTCTTTTAATTTCATGGCTGCAGTCACCACCTGCAGTGATTTTGGAGACCCCCAAAAATAAAGTCTGACATTGTTTCCACTGTTTCCCCATCTATTTCCCATGTAGTGAAGGGACTGGATGCCATGATCTTCGTTTTCTGAATGTTGAGCTTTAAGCCAACTTTTTCGCTCTCTTCTTTCACTTTCATCAAGAGGCTTTTTAGCTCCTCTTCACTTTCTGCCATAAGGGTGGTGTCATCTGCGTATCTAAGGTTGTTGATATTTCTCCCGGCAATCTTCATTCCAGCTGTGTTTCTTCCATTCCAGCGGGGGGCAAGGTAAACTGACACATAAATGATGCTCACGATGTTTGCTGTCTCTGACCTGGGAATCTCATGCCTCCTGCCAGCAGCCATGCAGTAGTAACAGGTTGATGTACAAGTCTGGAGGCACGGTAAAATCCCAGCCTGAAAGAGTAAACTCTACCACAGGCAAAGCTGACAAGGAAGTTTAACTCTCTGCCTGGGTTCTGGGAGGAGGGGTGGGAAAGCCCCTTGAGAAGCCAAAAACTCAGCCCATACACGGGTCTAGGATCTGAATGTATGGTTTCTATGTAATAAAATTCTCATGTCTGGTAATTGATTCCCATGCACCTCATGGAACAAAAAAACAAAACAAAACAGCAACATTTGAGTCATATTCCCACTACTCAGGATTCCCATGGGGTATAAATCAAGCCCTCCTAAAGTTGAAAGCATAGTTAAAAACATGAGGAAATAATCCATCATAAACAAGAGCCTGCAGATACAACAAACAGGGTTAGAGCTCCCCAAACTTGAAAAAAGAGAATTACCTGCTGAAAGAGAATATAAAATTAGTATAACTAAAGGCATAAAAGAAGGAATAAAAAGATAAGAAAAGAATAGAACTCAGTGAAGAGTAGTTGTGCGTGCTCAGCTGTGCCTGACTCTTTGCAACCCCATGGACTGTATCCTGCCAGGCTCTTTATGGGATTATACTGGCAAGAACACTGGAGTGAGCTGTCATTTCCTTCTCTAGGGGGTCTTCTCAGCCCAGGGACAGAACTCATGTCTCTTGCATCTCCTGTATTGCAGGCAGATTCTTTACCGCGGAGCCACCAGGGAAGCCTTAGTAAAGAGTTGGCATATTTGAAAAAGAACTAAATGGAGTTTGTAGATGGGAAAACAGTTCTTAAGGAAGAAAAAACTCAATGGATAGGTTAAACGACAGATTAGACATGCCTGGAAAGAGAAGTTAGTAAAGTAGACGGCAGATTTGATGAAATTACCTAGATGTAGCAAAAAAATTAAGAGTAGAAAAATATAAAAGGGAGGTAAAAAGACATGAAGAATAGAATGGAAATGCTTAATACGCATCTAATTAATCTTCTACAGGGAAAGAACAAATATGAAGAAGCAGCATTTAAAGAGATTTTAGAAAAACTTTCTAGAACATTTGGAAGACATATAGCAGAGTCTTCCAGTTGTTCCCTGTCATCTAAAAGTGATGGCTCTCAAACTGAGATCCCAGAGAACAGGCAGCATCAGCATCACCTGAGAATTTGTTAAAAGTGCAAATTCTCCCCACCATCCAAGACATACTAAGGCAGCAACTCAGAGTTTCTGAGCTCTTTGAGCCCCAGAATATGCTCAGCAATCTGTGTTTTATATGACCAGGGGTCAGCAAACTATAGCCAATGGGTCAAATCTGCCCCACTGTCTGCTGTTGTAAATAAAGTTTTATTAGGATGCAGTCATGTCCATTTCTTTATGTGCGGTCTATGGCTGCTTTCATGTACATTGGCAGAGGAGAGTATATGAGGAGACAAGAGCTGATGATCTGCAAAACTCTTTCCAGCAAAAAGTTTCCAACCCCTGACTTAGACAAATGATAGATCTCAGTGAGTGCGGTTCCCAGAGTTTCTCTTCTATTCCACTTAGACGGATGCTCAAGTGATGGTAGCAATGGTCAACAGACCCGAGGAGCTTCCAAATAAAGCTCGCTGGTAGTCCAGTGGTTAAGAATCTGCCTGCTAATGCCGGGGACATAGGTTTGACCCCTGGTCTGGGAAGATTCCACATGCCTAGGGGCAACTAAGCCTGTGTCCACAACTGCTGAAGCCTCCCCTCTAGATCCTGTGCTCCACAACAGGAGAAGCCACTGCAATGAGACACCTGTGCACCACAGCTAGTGAGTAGCCCCCACTTGCCAACCACAACTAGGGAAAGCCTGTGCAGTGACAAAGGCCCAGTGCGGTCATAAATAAATTTTTTTTTTTTTCATAAATAAATTTAAAAGGAATTTTTTTTTAAAGTTCCCAGTTTTAAATTTACTCCTGCAAAAGCAGCCATATCAGTTCTTGGAGACAACTTAGGTGACGTTAGCACATAAGAAAATAATTTTGCCATTCTGCAAGTCAGGTCACCTGGGTCCCGATTCTGGGTTCACCATCCTGAAATTCTTAGTGTGTCCAACATATGCAATTTCTCCTTGCCTGTGCCTTTACTTTTAACTTTTTTTTTTTTTTAACCCTCCCAGCACTTCAACATATAACTTTTAATTTTTGTCCAGTTAGGGGCTTTCTGGTAGCTGGCCTAGCCATGACTTCCACCCCATGGACCAATGGTAATCAGCACAGCAGAACATAAAAAGATGAAACTGAAGTGCCTGCGAAGCAGGGGAAAGGGGAAAATCTAATGAGAAGCAAGATGATTTGCATCAGAGAACTTCAGAAAGAGGGCCAAGGCACCTGAAGAGGGAAGGGATAGAGTTAAAAATACAAATATTGGTCAAAAATGTGTACAAGGCGCAGTTGCTGCTGCTGCTGCTGCTAAGTCGCTTCAGTCGTGTCCGACTCTGTGCGACCCCATAGACAGGAGCCCAACAGGCTCCCCTGTCCCTGGGATTCTCCAGGCAAGAACACTGGAGTGGGTTGCCATTTCCTTCTCCATTGTGTGAAAGCGAAAAGTGAAAGTGAAGTCGCTCAGTCGCATCCGACTTCTAGCGACCCCATGGACTGCAGCCTACCAGGCTCCTCCATCCATGGGATTTTCTAGGCAAGANGGAGGTTAACTGGGGAAACAGAGGCAGAGATGTTCTGGACTTAGGGTGAGGCAAAGACAACACCAGTGAGCTGTTGTCTGAAAACAGAGATTAAGCGCAAGGCAACACATCAAACAGTGGGACTCTTAGCACTTTTTTTCCCCACGTGACTCTCAGAGAGCCAGCAGCTTATTTATACTTCTGGATAGTCAACTGGAAGATTCTTTAGGGAGCAGAAATTGACCTGCCCAAGAGAAAAAACAAATTTTAAAGTCTGTCCAGTGGTACAGATGAACCTCTTTCCAGGGCAGGGACAGAGATGAAGATGTAGAAAACAGACATGTGGACATAGGTGGGGAAACGGAGGGTGGGGCGAACCGGGAGATTGGACTTGACATATATATATGGCCTGTGTAAAACAGCCGGCTGGTAGGAACTGACTAGAAAGCACAAGGAGCCCAGCGTGGTGCTCTGTGATGACCTAGGGGGGTGAGATGCAGGGGTGCAGGAGAGAGGTCTAAGGGGGAGGGGATATATGTATACACATGGCAGATTCACTTCATTGTACAGCAGAAACTAACGCAACATTGTAAAGCAATTATATTCCAATAAAAAAAGCAAAACACACCCCAAACCCTAGGGATATTGTTACTTGGAGGACATGCATTGAAAATTCTGGGTCTCTGTTCCAGTGAGCTCTCTAGTCAAGAAAACTCACAGGTGCACAGAGCTTCCAGTTAGTTCTTTAAAAACAAGTGATATTTGTACTTCCTTATTTTTTCCTGATTTTACTAGTAATACATACTTATCTCTAAAACTGTATATAATTTAGAAATGTGTAAAGTGGAAGATAATTTTCCCAGTAGTCCCTACTCCTCAAAGACAAATGTTATTAACCATATCTTGATATACTTATGAATTTTTTTCTATTTAAATGTAATAGGTCCTGGCTTGATCCTGTAATAAGGCCAAAATAAGTGGGCTTGAAACAAAATCGATACTTCTCTCTTGGCCACGTCATAGCCTAGAAGCAGTTTAGAGCTGATATTGTGGTTCCCCAGGGCTGGGAAGCCAGGGGCCATTGCTACTATTGTTTTGTCATTCTCAACACAGTTTTTATCTAATGGTCTAGGACAGCTGCTCTGTCTAGTTACCACATCCATGTTTCAGCCAGTGAGGAGAGGAGGGAAAAGTTCTTTCTCCTTTTCATTTAAGGGCATGATCCCAAAGCTGCCTGTATTTCTTCTGCTAACATCTGTGGAGTGAAACATGACCAGATCTATTCACAAGGGAGAGTGGGAAATGTAGTCTTAAGTTGATTGTAGCTGGGCAACGAAGCATCCAGTTAAAGTTCAGAATTTATTTTAATAAAGGAAGAAGAGGAGAATGAATGTTGAGAGAACAGCTAGCAATTTCTGCTAGAGAATATATAAAAATATTAATTTAAATCATTTTAATTTCCAGAAACAAGATATCTATACATATTTAGTGTTTCTGTCTTAATTATGAATGGAGTCAAGGATTACCAGAGGCTTGAGGGAAGCCTCTAGATGGAGACCAAAATGAACAAACTAAAAATTGAACTCAGACAAAACAGAGACAGACAATACAAGGAGGAGAAGAAAATATAAAAACAGAAATAACTTCTAATTAATAGCACACCCTTGAAATGAGTATAGGATGCTATTTTAAAAAGGAGCAGTCAGAAATCAGGAAAGAGCATTTAGAAATTAGAAATACAATCACAGAAATAAAAGTTCAACAGAAAGGAAAGATAAAATTGAAAGAAAGAGCTGAAAAAACAACAAAAGACAAAAAAAATAGAAAATAGTAGAGAAAAGATGAGAAAATTAGACGAGCAATGTAGGAGACCCGTTAACTGACCAAGTAGAATCTCCATGAAAGAAAGAAAAAAGAATATTGTCAAAAAGATAAGAGAGTTTCTCAGAACTAAAGGATATGAGTATTCAGTTTCCACATACATATCTAATGCCAGTGTGGTGAACAAAAATAAAGCCTCCCACCAAAGTACATTATCATAAAATATCAGAATACTAAGCCTTCAGAGAATGGGGTGTGTGTGTGAAAATAAATAAACAATAATAGCCCTCAAAAAGCAGGTCACCTACAAAGGAAAGGTGAGTGTGAGTGGTATGTGAGTGGACTTCCCAATGGCAACAGTGGACGTGAGAAAACAGTGAAGCAATGCATCCAAAGAAGTAAATGCGAAGGATTTCTAATGAAGACTATTCTTAGCCCAAGTATCAGTCAAGTCTGAGGGAAAAATAAAAACATCTGCATACACACAGAGCCTGAAGGATTTTATCTTTTATGTATTCTTTCCCAGGAAACTATTGGAGAATGTCCTCCGCTAACATGAATTAGTACATGAAGTAGGAGGACAGCTTGAGATGCAGGAGGCAGAGGTCAGAAGATGGGAGATGAAGGGAACTCTCAGGATGATGGGAGGAGAGCCAGCAGATAGCAGGTGAGGAAAGCAGGAGTCAGGATGGAGCAGGTAGGCAAAGTGGTCTGCGAGAGAAGTTCCCTCCCAAACTGACCATTCATAGGTTCAGTAATGTCTTTCAGAGTTCAGGGAACTTTAGAAAGAAGACCAGAGGGAACAGAAGAGGGGAGAAACAGAGCTAAAACCCAAATACTATAAGTCAGAGTTTGGGAAAGGATTTCTAATGAGTTGAGAGAAATCTAAGCAAAAAAAAAGTGAAGGCAGTTTTTAACTAAAAAAAAAAAAAAAAGTATAAAAATGGAACTATTGTGTATTGTGTAAACACTTAATATTGACTTACCAAAAATCATCATATATTAATAACTACATTGAAAGAATGGGAGCAGGGAAAATCATATTTGTGTTGGGGGCACAAAAGAGCCAAAGCATTCTTCCCATAGTAGAAAATGAATAGTTAACATCTAAAACTAAGAAAATAATCACAAAACAGCAGGAAAAACTTATTTACCGTGGGAACTGGGACTTACTTGGGAAAATTGTGTGCCTTGTAAAGCTATTGTTAAAAAATTCACATTTATTTACTTGATTAAAAAATTAAATGGAAAGTGATTAGATTAACCATGACTATTTTCCAAATTAGATAAGGGCAAAATGGAAATAAAAAAGAGTCATTCAGGGCTTCCCTGGTGATCCAGTGGTTATGAATCCACATGTCAATGCAGGGAACACTGGTTAGATCCCTGATCTGGGAAGATTTCACAGGCCTCGGGGCAACTAAGCCCTCGCTCCGCAACTACTGGGCTCCCGGGCCTAGAGGCCAAGGTCCACAATAAGAAAAGCCAGTGCACACAGCAACAAAGACAGTAAATAAATACATAAGTTAAAACAACAACAACAGTCATTTAGTGCAACAGAACCCAGACATGATAGATCCCTGCATTGGTGAATTGGTAGATGAAAATAGAGGATTTAGCTCAACACCCATTCCAGTGACCTACGGCGCCTCTCTGTATCTCAGAAGCTGGAAGGCTATAACCACACTTCCTAGATGTTCCTGCAGCTAGGATTCTGGGTGCAGTTTTGGCACTTCCAGTCCAATTTTGTTTCTTATTTGATTTGTGAGGTGGAAGTGAAGCTGAGCCTTTGTATGTGCTGTTTCTATTGGTGGGTACTGCTGTATTTTTCTATGGTGGCTTCAGGGTCCAGGAGGTGGCCAGTGTAGTGACAGCCCTCCAATTCAGTAGGCGACTTCCAGATTTCAGAAGAAGCCGTGGCTCTTTTGTTGGCCTGGTTCTTTCTGCAGCATGTGTCTCCAGGTCACTTCTGAACCTTTCGACCCAGAGTCTGCTTGCTCAGCACTCCACACAAGTCCTTAAGCCATTTTATACCCTATAGTAAATCCTTCTGTACTTTACCTAGGATGAATTCTGTTCTTTGAAACTGAAAAGGCAGAAAATATAAAGTAAAAGCATGATAAACAGTACAAAATAAGACAGAAGAAATAAATCCAATCATAATGAGTGAATCAAACTAACCTCTAGCTAATAGAGATATATTCTCATTAAATTTTCTAAAAAACAATCTATGAGACACAGGAAAAGTAGAGTGAAATACTACACAGGAATTAAATGAATCAATACAAACGAATTTCAAAAGCAATGGTAAATGAAAAAAAGCTACCAAAGTTTATTTAGCATGATGTAGCTTTTTTGTAAAAAAAAAATAAAATTTGGTATTCCGTATGTAGTTGGTGGATCCATATGTCATATATAATAAAAATGTAAAAACATTAATGTGAATGACATGTACCAACTTGAGCCCAGTGACCACCTCTAGGGAGGAGGGAGAAAGATTAAGGGTGGGGTTTTAGATCTGCCTGATTTTCTATTTCTTTAATAAATACCAAGTAAATGAAGCAAAATGTTTTGATACATTTAACCTTGATAGGGGAGGGCGTGGGTGGCGCTAACATCATTTTCTGCAATCTTCTGCGTGTCCCTGATAGTTACTAGCTTACAAAAGGCAGAGACACACTCTCAGAGGCGTCCAGGACATCTTTACACACATCAACATCTCTACGGAGAGGAACTTCGGGGGCTGCAGGAGAGGGAGAAAACCAATGAGGCTGACTGACTAGGCTGGAGCTGGAGTCCGAAAGACCCCACGGATGCTCATAAAGAGCCTGGAAAAGGGGCCGGGGCTGAGGAGCGAAGAGGGGGACCCCCGGGCGGGGGGGATGGTGTCTCAAGTGCAACTCGGGAGACGGTTTTAGAAACAGATCCAGATTTAGTAACTGTTTTCTTGGGTGGGCCCGAGCGGACCGTCAGCGACACAGATCGAGGGAGGAAGCGGGCTGGGAGGCGGAGGACGGAGGGCAGCTGTTAGGCCCCACAGGGGTGGGAACCGAGGGAGAGGATTGCTCAAGCGTAGGTCGCCCGTTTTCGCCCCGCTGAAGGAACTCGGCCTGACTGGGGAGGGCGAGCAAGGTGTTCAAACTCTTAGAAAACTGTAACGTCAATCCGAAGGCCAGGCGAGCCCTACCGGGGAGCGCTTCAGTAAAACGGTACCCTAGCTGCTCCCTCACGTCGGGCCCACTCTGCCGCGCGAGCCGGGGGTTTCCTCGCGGAGTCCGCGCGGCGGGTCGCGAGCCGGGCGCGGGACGCCGGGGAAAGCCCTCCGGCGGCGGGCGCGGGGCAGGGTCGGGGCCGGGCGGCGGGCGGGCCGCGCCGAGGGCGGGGCCGGGCGCGCGGGGGCGGACCTCGGCGCGCTCCCGGCCGCTTGCTGGCGGTGGGGCCGCTGCGGCTCCTCTGCCGGGTCGCGCCGGAGGACGGGCTTCGGGCGGCGGCCGGGGCTGGCCTGTGGACGGACGGGTGGGCCGAGGCAGGGCCCGCGCCCGCCGTCTCCTGCCTCCTGCCGGCGCCGGGCCCGCGCCATGGCCGCCTCGCCGGGCTCCGGCAGCGCCAACCCGCGGAAGTTCAGTGAGAAGATCGCGCTGCACACGCAGCGGCAGGCCGAGGAGACGCGGGCCTTCGAGCAGCTCATGACCGATCTCACCCTGTCGCGGGTGAGGGCCCGGGTCGCGCGGGCGGGGGCGGCCGCGGCGCGGGGAGAGGTCGCGGGGCCGAGGCTCCGGCGAGGCTGGGCGGGGGGCCCAGGAGCGGGCCGGGAGGAGTCCGGGAGCGGAGCCGGCGCCCCCCCCGGGCGGCCTCTGCGCGGGCCCGCCTTCCGACACCCGCTGACCGTCTGCGGTCGCCGCGGAGGTGGGAGGGTCGCGGGGGCCGGCAGTGCGGGGAGATGGGAAGGGGCCGAGCCCGGGAAGGCGGGCCGCCGGGTGAGGGAGGCCTAAGGGGGAGGGTGACCGGGAGCCCCGGGAGGAAATCACAAACAGCTTGGAGGCGGGAGGTGCGGCTTCTCGCTGCTCCGAACATCCACCGCCCGCGAGTCCTCCGGGACTGCCCGGCGGGGCGGGCCCGGGGCTCCCACCCGCTCCCTCGGGAGAGCTCCGCGCACCCGTGCATCCGGGGACAGCCCCGGCCTGCTTTGGGGTCCGTCTGGGTTATCAGGCGGTGACTCCTTGTCGAGTATGGGGCTTTGCTCCTCTCTCTCAGTGGAGGTGCTGTATCCGTCCGGTTTACCGAGTTCGGCCCCGGTGTATCATGCGAACTGGGAAGGTGCACAGCGTTGCGGGTGACCCGAGGAGGGTCCAGGGGGCCCGAGTAAGGTCCAGGGGGCCGCGCGACCAACACCCGGCGAGGTTAGGTAACTGTCGAGGGAGGCAGTGGAGGATGGAGGATGGAGGACACAGGAGTGTCCGCGCAGGGCTGCGGGGAAGGAGGGTCAGCGTGAGCGGGGGCAGGCCTTGAGGATCCTGAGTGCTGACCTTGAAGGACCATCAGGAGGATGGGGGAGGGTATGCAGGCGCGGGGCCGGGGTGCGGGGCAACCCGGAGGAGAGCCGAGTCGCAGCAGACTGGTGGTCCCTGGCTCGCCGAGCTGCAGACGCGTCCATTTCTGGCCAGCAGTGTTTGGGTATCTGTTGCCAGAATTGGGAGGGTTTTCGTAGAAATCAAAGTTAAGAGATTTTAAATGTAAAACCGACATTTCTTTACATTTAATATTGGGAGACCTGATAACACTCCTGATTCCCATGTGACAGCCGCTGGCTGGAGCTGGGTGGTGGCTGCGCACGCCTTCTCTGGCTGGCCACAGTTCACACCACACCCTGTCAAGATCCCCCCTCCTGATCCCCCACTGCTGAGCCTAGATGTCACTTGCCATTTATCATATTTTTGATGTTGTTTTTTTTTTAGCGAAGTTAAGGAGAAACAAATATTTCTTATGCTTACTTTTCTATCATCATGAGAAGAAGAAATACATGCAGATTAAAAAGACAAGATTTCAAGAATTTTTTTTCCCCTTGTGTCTTGGCTGGCTTCACTCAATATGACCTGCCTGGTGTCCATTTGTGACCTTGGTTGTGTCCCGGGATGAGCATGTCAAGCTCATCACATTGAGGAACATGACAGGGTGAAGGTTGAGAATTAATGCTGGGGCCTGTGTTGTTTAAATACATAAATTTTATGTGTACAGATACATGCATTCTGTATGTATATCTAGAGGTGATCTGCTTGCTCACCCAATTCATGAATCCCGTTTAAAGTGTCTCAGACAAAGGAGGCCGTGAGTAATGTACAGACTCTTTCAGAGGCAGTTAATTTTCACAAGTCCTGTGTTCACTGAAATGAGTCTGATTATGTTACTTAAATATGTTCAAATGTAAACTTGTATGTAAAATTCTTTGTTTTAACTGTGATATAACCATTAGCTAAAACATAGGTGCCAATAAATTCAAAGTTACAAATGCAGTGAGTTCAAATGGAATTAAGTTAATGTGATAAATGCTGTTTTGCTGAACTGAATTGAGGCTTTCAGTGTGAATCTCATGTTAAACCCTATAGTTCAGATTATCTGGAGTTTAGCAAGCCTGACCAACTGTGCCTTATATGATAATTCAATTCAGTCACCACTCTTCTCTGTTCTAATTACTATAAAATTATGATGTCATTTTGTTCTTCACCTTATACAAGACATTATTTACATGTTAATTCTGCCTATGATCTTTTCTACTGTCTACCAATTGCAAGTAAAATAAAATAATGAATGCTACTTGGCTCCTCTGTGTTCATAAACACAAAGGCAAATGATAACTTTGTGATAACACAAAGGCAAATGAATTTGCCTAGTAATTTTTGCTTATTTACTTTTTTAGGAATAACTTTCATAATAAAATTACAAAGCTGAAGTACTTTTCGTAGAGAATTCTTTGATTCCCCGAGCATATGTCCAAAATTCCAAGGGTCCAAAGATCTCAGATGGAAAATAATCTATCCTGTTCAGTAGATTATCGATAACCTGATGGCACATATACTGATTTTCCATCACCAGCCCATGGCAGTCATGCTTATGGATGGAACAGACATTGCTAATCAACTTAGGTACTCTTTCCTTCCTGAGTCTGTGCTGGGCTTCGAGTCTTTCTCCTTGTAATCGGAGTTGGAGCTAAATCCTATTTGTTTAGTTGGTGGGATAGATTAGATTATGGAGAATTTTCCACTGTAGCTTTAGGGGTGCAGCCTTATCAGGAAGCAGTGGATAATTTTTGAGAAGAGAATGCTAGGAGGGTCAGTTCAGTGGTGATGGTAAAGAGAAGGAAGAAAGCAGAGGCAGATAGGCCTGGAAAGAGGCTGTTCCTTTGTTCATTCATTAATTTGTTGGTACTTGAGGGCCCAGTGGGGAGATGTTGGGGTGGAGTGAAAGGTGGGGGGAGGTGAAGATGTGGTGCCTCCCTTCAGAGATCTTATTAATTTGTTTAGCAAACACCTTTTGAGTCTCGTGTGTGTGTGTGTGTGTGTGTGTGTGTGTGTGTGTGTGTGTGAGGGGGTATGGGGTAGGATGGACCCTGGGGATACAGTAGTACAGTGCATGCGTGTGCAGTCGCTCAGTCATGTCTGACTCTCTGCAGCCCCATGGACTGTAGCCCACCAGGCTCCTCTGTCCGTGGAATTCTCCAGGCAAGAATACTGGAGTGGGTTGCCATTTCCTTTTCCTGACAGTAATACGGTAGTGTCTCCTAATAGATTGTAGGGATGCTATGGAAGACAAAGATTAATGGGGAAGACATTCATTTGACAAGTAAGGGCACATTTTGATGAATAGTACGAAAGGGGGACAGCTGGGAGGGTATGGTAGAGAGTCCTCACCTCTTCCAGTGTCATAAAGAATTAGTGGGAGTGGGGAAGGTGTATGAGGGTATATACTTGTGTGTTGAAGGAGGCAGAATGTTTTAGGCACAGGGACAGAGGTGCAGCAAGGGAATGAAGAGGGTAATTTGAGATGAGGCATTCTCAGGGATTTGGGACTTGATCCCAAGGACAATGGAAAGGCACTGAAGGGGTTGAACCAGGAGAGATTTACGTTTTAAAAGAATGACTGTAACTCCCGAATGTAGGATAGATCAGAGGACGAGGTCATAGGGAAATGGTTTAGAGTTTAGGAGGTGTGATGGTGGCAATGAAAGGATGCAGTGAGGTGAACAGGTTGATTCTTAGAAGGCAGAAAGGACCAGAATGGTGAATGGATGAGGGAGCCGAGGGAGAGGGAGGACTCGAGAATGATCTCCAGCTTTCAGAGCCGAGCCATTTCAGGGTGTCCTCTGTTGAGAGGGGCTTCCCTGGTGGCTAAGATGGTAAAGAGTTCACGTGCAATGCAGGAGACCTGGGTTCGATCCCTGGGTCACGAAGATCCCCCTGGAGAAGAGAATATCTACCCACTCCAGTATCCTTGCCTGGAGAATTCCATGGACTGAGGAGCCTGGCAGGCTACAGTCTTTGAGGTCACAAAGAGTCGGATCCACTGGGCAACTAACACTTCCACTTCACTTCTGTTAAGAGAGGGAGTGCTGGCAGGAGCAAGTCAGGAGCAGAGTTGGTGTCAGGAGATGCCAAGTTTGAGGTGCGCGTGAGGCACTTAAGTAGAGATGGGTCAGATGGTTGTCCATGCGCTTCTGGAGCTTAAGAAGGAAGTCTTAGCTGGGGTGGGGTGGGGTCTCTTTGGTGGGTAGCAGCAGGAATAGATTCTGCTGCCTAGGAAGAATTTCTAGAACAGATCTTATAGATTGGTCGCCTGAATTGCAATTTGGCTGTGTGATTTTTTTTTTTTTTTAATTTCTTTGGTAGGAGGCCCCAAATGTGTGTGTGTGTGTGTGTTTTTAATTTGGGCCAACAGTGAATATTGAGATTTTTACATTAAAATCTGGACTCTGGCTTCTTTTGAAAAATGAGATTATCTAACAACACTTACTGTGCATTTCTGCATGACCGCTGAATGGCAGCTGCTCCCCTTAGACAAGGCATGGACATGCCCTTCATTCTGCCACAGACTTCCTCACTCCCTGTGGTTTCCTCACAAGTGATTCTAGCCTGCTTCGCTTATTTGCCTTCCATACTTGGCACCCCTACGCTCTTGAGTTTGTAACCTCTGCTGCAGAATGAAACATGAAAAGGGCCTAGGAGATGTCCAAGGAGCTGCACCATTTAAAGGAGAGGGAAAGGAGGAAGGGAGAAGGGGCAACAGAGGA
Source organism: Cephalophus harveyi (assembly GCA_006410635.1). Taxonomy (NCBI): domain Eukaryota; kingdom Metazoa; phylum Chordata; class Mammalia; order Artiodactyla; family Bovidae; genus Cephalophus; species Cephalophus harveyi. The sequence continues at coordinate 162,418 of SJYT01027948.1, read as the reverse complement.
TGAGACGGTTGGATGGCATCATTGACTCAATGGACACTTGTGTGAATAAACTCTGGGAGATGGTGAAAGACAGGAAAGCCTGGCATGCTGTAATCCATGGGGTCACAAAGTCGGACAAGACTGAACAACAGCAGAGGAGGATGAGCCCGCAAAGATGACTGAAGAGTAGACAGAGAGGTAGGGAAAAAGCCAGGAGGATTATGGTTCAGAGAAGGCAAGGCGGACCCGCCGAGCCCGGTGCTGCGGGCTAGTCTGATGTGATAAAGACCCAGCCTCTGGTCTAGTCGTTTGGAGGTTGTTGGTGACCTTGGTGAGAGCCACCACATCCACAGCATACTGGGTGGAAGGGAACTTGTGAGGCACTGAGGGCTTGAATGAAGGAAGCAGGAAAGGGTTGGGAACCTGCTTAAGAAGTCTGGCTTTGAAGGACAACTGGTAGTGTTGAGAAGCCACAGGATAAATGCCACATAACCTGGAATGTTAATTTTGCTTGAATATTTGGGAGGAACTGTCACTTTCATGGGCTTCCCAAGTGGTGCATGGTAAAGAGTCTGCCTGCCAGTGCAGGGCATGCAAGTGATGTGGGCTTAGTCTGGGTCGGGAAGATCCCCTGGAGTAGGAAGTGGCAACCCGCTTTAGTATTCTTGCCTGGAAAATTCCATGGTCAGAGGAGCCTGGTGGGCTGCAGTCCTTGGGGTCGCAGAAAGTCAGACATAACTGGGCATGCATGCACATCACTTTTGTATTAAAACAGGCAATAGATATGGTATAGTGAGGCCTCTGAGAGAGGAACAGAGAGAGGAGAGGATAAAAATTAGATGTGGTTTGACTATGGAGTGTTACCGCTTTGCCAGGCGTTGTGCTGATCACTTTCCATTCATTGTCTCATGTAGTTCTCACAGTAGCCCTATGAACTGTGTGGTCTACAGTGTTCCTCATTTTGTGGAAGGTTGCATGGCCAGTAAGAGGCAGTTCTAGGGTTTGATTATGGTTGTCACACTGAATGTCTATGTGCTCAACTGCTTTTCTCCCCCACTAAGATATCCAGTTGTACCAGCGGCATCTGCTGAAAACAGTTCTTCACTGAACTCCTGTGATACTTTGGTCAAAAGTCAATTGGCCATATATGTGTGGGTCTGTTTTCGGACTCTCCTGTTTCTGTTGATCTGTTCATCTTTCTTTTGAATAGTAGCGCATTGTCTGGATTATGATAGCTTTATAATCAGTCTCAAAATGAGGTAACTTAAGTCTTCTGTCTTTACTGTTCTTAAAAATTGCTTTGGCTACTCTAGCTCATTCACTCATCCATAAATTTTAGAATTGTCGTGTCAGTTTCTGTGAAGAGGCCTGCTGGGATTTTTGGGGGGGATTGTGTTGACTCTTCACAAGACTTTTTCAAAAAGGAATTGGTGAGACTTAGATCTCATTTCTTATAGACATTGGAGGAAATTCCACTAAAGTATGAGACAAAAAAAAAAAAAAAAAGATAACCAACCTCTACTGTACAACACAGGGAACTCTGTTCAATATTCTGTAATATCCTAAATGGGAAGAGAATTCGAAAAAGAATATATATATATATTTATAAACCAACCACTTTGCTGTACATCTGAATCAAGCACAACATTGTAAATCAACTATAGTCCAATATAAAATAAAAATTTTTTAGACTTTTTAAAAAGTTGAAAAAAAAAGTATATGCCTTTAGCTAAAAGTTGCTAACTCAAGGTACCAGGTGAGGTAAAAAAAATGAATGGAGGGATCAGGAATGAGGTGGCAAATGGTCACTGATCTCAGGCCAGAATGGAGGATAACAGGGTACAGTGAGGACTTGGGGAAGCTGGAGAACCCAAGCCCTGTCTGAATTCCATGCCACACCTAGCAGCTCCATGCCTTGTTGCCATGCAAGAGTATGGGTTCAGTATTTGTCAGATCTTTCAATCAAGAGAAGATAGAAATCCAGATTTTTGTGCCTTCTTGCAGTGTTTTAAAATTTAAAACATCGAGTGGGTCAGTACCATGTGGGTCGAACAGAACTCTCTAGGCTAACCATGGCCTGTAGCCTGATGTCTAAGTCCTCTGTCTCAGGCTACTCATTCTTTGATCATTTTCCTTATCAGTAAGCATTATGGTATTGGAGACCATCTCTAAGGTTCTTTCTAGCTCACTGGTTCTCAATTTCAAAAGAGGAGGGCATCAGAATAACTCAGTAGTTTAGGAGATAGCTGAAGATATCAGCACTAATGATGTTTTGAGCAGCTGTCCCAGACCTTTACACTTTACACACTACTGTCACATCTGTTCTCTGACTTAATCCTTCCATCATCTTTGTGAAGTAGGCAGCAAAGGGATTTGTGCAACCACATGGGAATGCCAGGTTACGAAGTCAAGTCTTCCTATTCCAAATCCAGCGATCTTTTTTTTTACTGTGGTTCAGCCATCTCTGAAAACTCTAGAAATGGACACTTTGGTACAGCCAGCAGATTCAAGAGATGTGGGGAGGGCTTCCAGTTCAGCTGAAGGCAGATCTCTAGCTAGATCCAGAGCTCAGCTTGGTTGAAGTGTCAAGGCTTTTGGGTAAGAGTTTAAGCCTTTGTGAGAACTCCCTGAAGGTAGAGACTTTGGCACATGTTCATCTTAGTAAGCTGGTGCCTGGCACTGTACCCAACACACAGTTTACCATTTTTATGTAAGTGAGTAAGTGGATGGGTTGATGGAAGAAGGAGTCAAAAGCTTTAGATCAAGGGGGCTGAGAATTTTGTCTAGAGAATCTCAAGGACAGAGAGTCGAATGTTTCCAGTTGAGAATGTTAAAAGCTGAGACTTTATACTGATAACTTAGCTGATAGATGGGAAAAGCTCACCATGGCCTCCTTCTCGTAGTTGACTCTCAGATCTGGGTTTTGATTATTACCATTTCCCTGTGCCATGTTTTTGAAAAATCAAGTACTGTGGATATAAGGAAGCTAAGGCTGCCAAAGGATTTTATATGATATGCCTTTATAACCTCCAGACAGATACAAGCCCTTATCTTTGGAGATACCTATTGAAATATGGAATGCTAGGCTGTCTGGCTTTCATTGGAGTGTAATGGGTGATGAAGGAGATAAAGATGAATCGAGGTTGGATGTAAGTTGATTGTTGTTGGAACTGGAAGATGAAGAGATGGGGTTTCATTATACTCATCTCTATTTTGTATGTATTTGAAAGTTTTCATAATAAATGTAAAAACAAAAAACCAGAGCATGCCATAGGCTCAGCGAAGCTTTTGGTCACTTTTCCCTGAGCTTGTGAATAGTGTGATCATTGAGGAAGAAATGGATCAAAGGTGAGGAACATGGCAGAAATAAGAATGTGGGTTTTAGGCACATCCTTATTGAGTTTGCCATAGCTCAGGCTCCTCCAACGATGTGACCTTGGGCAGGTCTCTGACCTTCCTTAAGTCTGGGTTTCCAGGGCTGTAAAAGCAGGATCACTTGGTCTCCCTTGGTGGTTCTCGAGAGGGTGAGGGATAAAGTGGGCATAGCATCTGAGGACAGCCTCTGGCTCATCTTAGGGGCTCATATCTGGTAGTTTTTATGATTATTAGGCAAAGACAGAGAAAGTAACGAAAGAGTAAAACTCTGCCTCAGGGTTCCCAGCTACCCTCTTCTTCCCTACATGAATTACAAGTGCCAAGGGTTATATAACCATAGAAGTAATTTATTGTTTTAGAAACAGAACTCTCAAAGATCAAATTGGACCACTCTGGGATTTACAAGGACCGTAACCAGTTTACTGCCTTTTGAAAAATGAAGCAAGAACTTACAGAAGAAAAGCATATTAAAACAGTGGGACACCATGTTATACCTGTTGAATTGGTCTCCCTCTTTCCTCTAATTAAGGATAATATCCCATGTTAGACTGAAGCGACTTAGCAGCAGTAGCAGCAGCAGTGAGTTTTTGGCCAAACTGTTTTCTCACATATACATGCTATACCCTCTGGGAAAACATTTTGGCAATGCGTATTGAGAGCCATCTAAAAGCCCAAACCCAAGATGTAGTAATCATTCTTTGAAATGTATTCTAAGTCAGTAATGCGGAAGAAGAAATGTTATGTAGCCATTTAAGATGCTTATATAATATCATAGAAAAAGAGTTGTGATACAGGCTTGTAGACTTGTGCCTATGTTGTGATCACCACTGTGCAGTTTTTTTTTTTTGTTTGTTTTGTTTTTTTAATTTTGGCTGTGCTGGGTCTTTGTTGGGGCATGCAGGCTTTTTCTAGTTATAGCGTGAGCTCAGTTGCCCTGCAGTATGTGGGATCTTAGTTTCCCCAACCAGGGATCGAACCCCTGTCCCCTGCACTGGAAAGAGGATCCTTAACCACTGGACCACCAGGGAAATCCCAGTGCAGTTATTACACCTAAAAGTAAATGGAGACTGGAAAAGAGCACGGAGAAAGGAAGATAGTATGTTAGAATCATGGGCAGTGGCTTACTTTTTTTTTTTTTTTTTTAAGAAATTTCTTTTGTTGCTCTTAAAGATTGTGCCTGCATGTGCCGCCTCCCCCACCCCCACCCCCAACACACACACACATGCACTCAAAGACTGTGCAAGAAGGTCTTTGAGTCATGCCTGGGACATGATAGGGATAAATTCTTTCCCCAAAATAGACAATCAAAATCCAGAAAGCCCCAGAAACTGGAAGGTTTTAAGTAGAGAAGAAATTGAAACCAAGGCTTTCACTCTTGAACCATGTTGCTGCATAACACTGTACTTTGATGCTTCTTTCAGATCTTTGCTGTCATGTCTCAACAGCTTTGAAATCTCTCTGTCCCCAGGTTCAGTTTCAGAAGCTTCAGCAGCTGCGCCTTACACAGTACCACGGAGGATCCTTGCCCAACGTGAGCCAGCTGCGGAGCAGTGCCCCAGAGTTCCAGGTACCGGAGACGTTTACTTCCTTCACACCTCGTGAGATCTCAGCTCCCTGGCCAGGGATCGAACCCAGGCCCTCAGCAGTAAAAGCAGAGTCCTAACTACTGGGCCACCAGGGAATTCCCAATACTTACTATACTTTCTTTGAACTGAGTGGAGTGTAAAAGAGGCAAAAATTTTCCTTGAAAAGATTAGATATCAAAGGATAAAGTTCAGTAGTGTTCTGGGAAATCCATTATTATTCGTTTCACAAATGGTCCAATGTAGCACTGTCCAGTGGAAATACACTGTGAGCTACGTACGTCATTTAAACATTCCTTCATTTAAACCATGTTAAAGAAATCAGTGTAATTAATTTTAATATTGCTTAATAATTTCAATAATTATTTGACCCAGTGTATCCAGAATAATATTATTTCAACATATAATCAGTATTAAAAAATTAATGAGATATTTCTTCATCATCTTTTTTTGAATGAAGTCTTTGAAATCTCATGTGTGTTTTGCACTTAAAGCACATCTTAATTTGTACCAGTTATGTTTCACCACCTTCATGTGGCTGGCTTCCACCATACTGGACAGGACAAATCTATGGCACAGATAAGTGGTCAATACTTTGTTTAGAGGAGTAGTGTCATACAGCGCTTTAATCATTCATGTTATTGAAAAGCCTTATTCAAAACAATGTGGAATCAGTGATTTAGACAATGGTATATGATATTGTTGTTGAAATCTGAATTAGATTTAGGTATCCTAGTCTCTGAAAAATTAGGAGCCTGACATTTTTGTTAACACAATTTAAGATTGAGTGTAAAATCTGAGATATAAACTTTAAAATGAGGTATAACTGTATTCATTTGGATGCCTCTCCATTTTAAAAGTACTATCTTCTTTCTCTGTGGTGAAATCTGGTTCACTTGTTTGATGATGTCCCATAAAGCAGAAGTAATATTATTTAAATGGAGACTTCCATTTGAGAGTGCTGATAGAAACTCTTAAGTATAAGGTGGGTAGAAAAAGGACTCTGTGAACCAGTTTGTGCCTTAGTACACTGGAATCTTGTCTTTAGTATAATGACTTTGGAATCTCACCATAATGCTGCCTGCATTAGAAATCCACTTCTAGCAGTCAAATTATCTTACATCTTGGCCTATTGGGTCATTCAGTATCCAAGTAAAGTAGATCTCTACTTTACGCTGGAGTTCGTGCTTCAGAAAATAGGACATCACCAAGGAGTACTGGGTTTGAGATTCCAATTTTGTGGTACTTTCCTATCAGCCTTGGAGGAATACAGAACGAACTGTAGTGTCCCTCCCCTGGTATATTGGATGGGACAAAGTGACAGGCCCTGGGCTCCCCAGGTTTCTTTGAGTAATTTCCAAACTTTGAAGCAATTGCAAACTTACAGAAAAGTTGGGAGTACAGTAAAAATAGCTATATTTTTCCCCTTGAGAATAAGTTGTCAGCCCCAAATACTTGACCGTGTGTATTTCCCACCATCAAGGCTATTGTTCTACATGAGCTGAATAGAGCCTGAAATCAGGAAATTAACAGTGGTGTGTTACTACCATTTGACAAGCTGGGGCACCTTCAGGGTGGTATGGCTGTGGACACATTATTAGTATTTGATCCTGAGACCCCGTTCAGGTTTCCCCTAGATGTCCCGTTACTGTCCCTGACAGCAAAAGGATCGAGTCCAGAGCACATCCATTGTCTTTAGCCCCTTCTGGACAATTTTTCCGTTTTTTATTTTTGACATTAAAAAAATCATTTTCAAATTGTGTGACCTTGCCACTTCTGAAGGTTGCAAGCCAGTTCTTTTGCAGAATATCCCTCGATTGGGGTTTGTCTGATGTTTCTTCAAGATTAGATTTAGATTATGTGTCTTTGGCAGGAATAGCCAAAATTGATTTTAATTTTGTATCCATTGAAGTGGGTGATTTTTCATTTGCACAATGTTCACTTTTATCACTTAATTCAGGTGGTGTTTGTCAGTCTTCTCCACTCTAAAGTTACTCTTCTTTGTAATTAAATACGTATTTTGTGAGGCGGTAATTTATCAGGATTCTCATCAAACTTTCAATTCATACATTTATTTATTTCTACATATTTATATGGTTTAGTGATTTCTTATATTATCTGATGGGTTGTAATCTCCAACTATTATTAGTATTTTGGTCCTCATATTTTCCCTGATTAGGCTGATAGGAGCCCCTTCCCAAGAGTCTTGTCAAACTGAGAAAAAAAGGGAATCCCAGAACCATAAATTATTTTTTAAGCAAACAGTTTTAGAGTTTAATTTATATACAGTACAAGTAGCAAGGGGGGACTAATCTCTAGTTGCGGTGCCTGGGCTTCTCGTTGCAGTGGCTTCTCTTGTGGCGTACGGTGTCTGGAGCTTATGGGCTCATGCTATGTGTGGGCTCAGTAGTTCCGGCTCTCCGGCTCTCCAGCTCTAGAGCACGGGCTCAGTAGCGGTGGCATATGGGCTTAGTTGCTCTGAGGCACACGGGATCTTCTCAGATCAGGGATTGAACCTGTGTCTCCCGCGTTGGCAGGCAGATTCTTTACCACTGAGTCACCAGGGAAGCCCTGACCTCTCTATGATATACAGTTTTACATTGTATAATTACGACCACAATACAAGCTAAGAACAGTTTCATCATCCTGCAAAAGTTCCCTTAGCATCCCTTTGTAATCTATTTCCATCCCCACCTCCTGCCTCTGGAACCACTGATCTGCAGTTTTGCCTCTTCCAGAGTGTCCTCCAAATGAAATCAGAAGCAGAATTTGTTGACGTAGAAATTGCATTTGAGACTCACTCACCCCTATTGTAGCATGTATGTGTTTCTTAGAGCTGCCATAACAAAATACCACCAACTGGGTGGCTTACATTTTAAACAACAGAAATGGATTCTGTCCCAGTTCTGAGGCTGGAAGGCTGAAATCAAGTCCAGAAGGCTATACTCTCTGGGGACTCCAGGGAAGACTCTATCTGCTCGTCTCTTCCGAGCGTCTCTTGGCTGCCGCCGGTCCTTGGTGTCCCTTGGCTTGCGTGCCGTCACTGCCCTCTTGGTCTCTATTCCACCCGACCGCTCCTGTTTGCCTGTGTTCGAATACCCCCTTCCTTCTCTTATAAAGACACCACCCTAATCCAGTATAACCCCATCTTAACATGTTTACATCTGCAAAGATTCTCTTCCCAAATAAAGTCACATTCACAGGTACTTGGGGTTATGACTTGAACACATCTTCTTGAAGGAACATGATTCAGCCCACTGCATCGCAGTTATCAGTTGCTGTTTAATTGCTGAGTTGTGTCCGTGTGTCTTTTGTGACCCCATGGACTGTAGCCCACCAGGCTCCTCTATCCATGGGATTTCTCAAGCAAGAATACTGGAGTGGATTGCCATTTCCTTCTCCAGGGGATGGTCCCGGCTTAGGGATCGAGCCCAAGTACCCTACTCTGGCAGGCGGATTCTTTGCCACGGGGCCGCCAGGGGAGCCCAGTTGTCAGTAGTTGGTTCTTTCTGTTGCTGAGTAGTATTCCACTGGAGGGAGAGACTGTAATTTGTTTATCCATTCATCACTTGGTGAGCACTTGGATGGTTTCCACCTTGAGGCAGTTGTGAGTGAAAATATTCACATTCAGTTTTTGTGTAAACACCTAGTAGCAGAACTTTTGGATCAAACGTAAGTGTATATTTACCTCTGTGAAAGACTGCCAAACTACTGTACAAAGTGGCTGTACCATTTCACATTCCTGCCAGCAAAGTTCCAGAGACCCTGCACTCTCTCCAGCCCTTGGTATTTCAGTTTTTTTTTTTTTTTAAATTATGATTAAGAAAGCACAACATAAAGTTTATCATCGTCACCATTTTTAAGTGTGCAGTTGAGTAGTGCTGAACATATACACGTTGTTGTGCAGCCAATCTCCTGAACATTTTCATCTTATAAAACTGAAACTCCATACCCATTAAACAGCAACTCTGTTCCTTCATTCTCCAGCCTCTGGCAACCACTGTTCTACTTCTGTCTCTATGACTGACCACTCTAGGTACATTATATAAGTGAAGTCATATAATACTTGTCTTTTTGTGACTGGCTCATTTAGCATAATGCCCCTGAGGCTCATTCATACTGCAGCATGTGACAGGATTTCCTTCCTGTTGAAGGTTGAATAATACTTCATTGTATATATACGCCACATTTTGTTTATCCATTCATCTACTGATGGACACTTGGGTTGCTTCTACATCTTGGCTATTATGAATAATGCTACTATGAACGTGGCTATGCAGACACCTCTGTGAGATCCTGCTTTGAATTCTTTCTGATGCATTGCCAGAAGTGGGATTGCTGAGTCATCTGGTAGTCCCATCTTTAATGGTTTGAGGAACCCCCATACTGTCTTCCACAGTGGCTACAGCATTTTGCACTCCTGCCAACAATGTGCAAAGGTTCCAGTTTCTCCACATTGTTGTTACTATTTGCTGGTTTTGTTTGAATTCTTTTTTTTTTTGGATAGTAGTCATCCTAGTGGGTGTGAGGTGGTAGTGTATCAGTTTTAAAAAGTTGGTCATTCTAGTGCATGTGTAGTGGTATCTCATTGTGGTTTTAATTTGCATTTTTCTAATGACTTAGGAGGGCATGGCAACCTACTCCAGTATTCTTGCCTGGGAAATCCCATAGACAAAGAAGCCTGGCAGGCTATAGTCCATGGATTGCACAGAGTCAGACACGACTGAAGTGACTTAGCATGCACAGTATGCGATGACTTATGTTATTGAGCATCTTTTTGTACGCTTATTGCCATTCTTATCTCTTCTTTGAAGAAGTGTCTGTTTAAATTTTTTGCCCAGTTTTAAAAAGGAGTTCTTCTTCTTCTTATTATTATTAAATAGTTAGAGTTCTTTATTTATTTTGGATACCTTTTCTTCAATAGATAGTATTTGACAAATAGTTTGTTCTGACCTGTGGGTTATCTTTTAATTTCTTAAAGTTTTGAAGAGCGTAAGTTTTACATTTTGATGTGGTCCAATTTATCAAAATTTGTTCTTTAATGATTTATCTTTTATATTTTCTCTAAGACTTCTTTGTTTAATTCAAGGTCAGAAAGATTTTTTTTTCCAATATGTTCTTCAGAAGTTTTATTGTTTTAGGTTTTATACTTCAGTAATTTCAAGTTAATTTTTTTAATGTGATGCAAAGAGTGAGTTGGAGGGCTCTTTTTGCATATGGATGTTGAATTGTTAAGCATCATTTGTTGAGAAGACTTTCCTTTCCCTACTGAATTGCCTTGGCACCTTTTAATATTTTTATTTACTTATTTATTTGACTGTACTGGATCTTAGTTGCAGCACTCGAGATCTTCCGTCTTCCTTGCTACGTGCAGGATCTTTAGTTGGGTCATGTGAGCTCTTAGTTGTGGCATGTGGGATCTAGTTTCCTGACCAAGGATCAAACCTGGGGCCCTGCATTGGGAGTGCAGAGTCTAAGCCACTGGACCACCAGGGAAGTCCCACTTTGGCTCCTTTGTTGAAAATCAGTTGACCGTATATGTGTGGATCTGTTTTTGGACTCTCTCTTCTGTTCCACTGGTCTCTGTGCCCATCATTTCACTAATATCACACTCTTCTGATTGTTGTACCTTTACAAGAAGACTTGAAATCAGGTAACAGGAGTCCTTTAGCTTTGGTCTTCTTCAGAATTTTTTTTGCTTATTTTAGTTCCTTTGCTTATCCATAGAATTTTAGATTCAGCTTACTGACTTCTACAGAAAGGTCTGCTGGGATTTTAAATGGGATTTCATTGAATCTGTAATGATGGTGAATCTAAAATTGATGTTTTAATACTGAGTCTTCTAATCCATGAACATGGTACAGAAGCAGAGGTTCTTGAGTCAAGTATTATTTAAACACAGTCCACTTCCTTTTTGTCTATAGATCCTTTGCAGTTTACAGAATGTTTTCACTTCTACTGTTCTATTTGAGCTTTAATACATTAGTTGGTAAGCATGCTGCTGCTCTGCTGCTAAGTCGCTTCAGTCGTGTCCGACTCTGTGCGACCCCATAGACGGCAGCCCACCAGGCTCCTCTGTCCCTGGGATTCTCCAGGCAAGAACACTGGAGTGGGTTGCCATTTCCTTCTCCAATGCATGAAAATGAAAAGTTAAAGTGAAGTTGCTCAGTCATGGACTGCAGCCTACCAGACTCTTCCGCCCATGGGATTTTCCAGGCAAGAGTACTGAAGTGGGTTGCCATTGCCTTCTCCAGTTGGTAAGCATAGTACTGTGTTAGTATTGGTTAAAGACTAATTTTCTATTCTAATGGAGGATCTGAAAGTATACTCTTCATCTAACCCATTGGGCTCTTGTTCGGAGAACACAAACTTACCTGATGAGTAAACCAAAGTAAGCTTTTCAGGCTATATTCTGATAGTCCTTAGCAAGAGGCAGGTCATCAGTCAGGAATGGCTGGGGTCACAGCCCTCCTGTTTCTGGGCAGGGCCTGGCTTGTGTACATGGAAGGCAGAGAGAGGAGCTGAGTGTCATCCTCTCTCTGAGGGTCAGGGGAGGGCCAGCTGGTCTCTGGCGTGTTTCAGCCCGCATGACAGCCAGGGCTCCTGTTGACTGTGCAGCCTGATTGTCAGGCAACTACGGAGAGAGACAGAGGGCATCTATTTGTACAGCACTCTCTGGGTGCAACTCTGTCCTTTCCTAACCTTCACGTAACTCATCTAGTTCTTTCAAACTGTATCACTAAAAACTAATCACACGTTTGACATTTCTGATTTCATTTTTAAAAAGTTGGGTCATCTTGTTTGTAACTGAGAGTTTATAAGATCTAAGTAATTTAGGAAACAGTCTGATGGGAGAAAACCCTGTTGCAGGCAGCAAGATGTGGGCCAGATGTGGAAGCTGATTTTTCTGAGATCCACTCCCAAAACACAGGGGTATAGTGAAACCCAGAGTTCGTGTAGCAAGTATATAGGAGAAGCTGAAATTACAAATCCTAGTTCAATTTTAATGGCTTTCCATTGATGCATTTCCTTTAAAATTTTTATAAGATTCTTTCAAAAATGATTGACAGAAGATTTATTGGTTGAATTCAAACAAATGGAAGACTTAAGTAGCAACATGAACCTTAAAATGCTACTAATAATAGCCAACATTTGTTGAGTGTGGGCTGTGTGCCAGACACCGCATTAAGCTCACTACAAAGATTATTTCATTTTCACAAAAACTGTTTGGAGTTGGTATATGTCTTTGGTAGTTGTCAAAGCATTCCTTGAGTTGTATGTGATAAAATAACATAGCAACAAATTACAGTTCTGAGACAGGAAGAACTTATATTTATCACTTTTGACTTCTTTTTTTTTCCCCCTGTGCTCTTCCCATTCTCCCCACCCTGCCAAGACCTGTGGTGTCCAATACGGTAGTCACTGCTGTGCTGTCTGTGCTTAGTCGCTCAGTCATGTCAAACTCTTTGCTACCCCATGGACTATAACCCACCAGGCTCCTCTGTCCATGGGGAGTCTCCAGACAAGAATACTGAAGTGGGTTACCATGTCCTTCTCCAGGGGATCTTCCCAACCCAGAGATCGAACCCACGTCTCCTGGATTGCAGGTGGATTTTTTACCATCTGAGCCACCAGGGAAGCCCAAGAATACTGGAGTGGGTAGTCTATCTCTTCTCCAGGAGATCTTCCAACCCAGGGATTGAACCCAGGTCTCTGGCAGTGCAGGCAGATTCTTTACCATCTGAGCTACCAGGGAAGCCCAAGAATACTGGAAAGGGTAGCCTATCCCTTCTCCAGGGATCCTCCTGAGCCAGGAATCAAACCAGGGTCTCCTGCATTGCAGGCGGATTCTCTGCCAGCTGAGCTACCAGGGAAGCCCATGGTAGTCACTGCTGCTGCTACTGCTAAGTCACTTCAGTCGTGTCCGACCCTGTGCGACCCCACAGATGCCAGCCCACCAGGCTCCCCCACCCCTGGGATTCTCCAAGCAAGAACACTGGAGTGGGCTGCCATTTCCTTCTCCAATATATGAAAGTGAAAAGTGAAAGTGAAGTCGCTCAGTTGTGCCCGACTCTAGTGACCCCATGGACTGCAGCCTACCAGGCTCCTCCGTCCATGGGATCAGCCCTATTTAAATCTTTAATTAGGATGAAATAAAACACAATCCAAGCCAGGCTTCAGCAGTACGTGAACCGTGAACTTCCAGATGTTCAAGCTGGTTTTAGAAAAGGCAGAGGAACCAGAGATCAAATTGCCAACATCCGCTGGATCATGGGAAAAGCAAGAGAGTTCCAGAAAAACATCTATTTCTGCTTTATTGACTATGCCAAAGCCTTTGACTGTGTACATCACAATAAACTGTGGAAAATTCTGAAAGAGATGGGAATACCAGACCACCTGACCTGCCTCTTGAGAAATCTGTATGCAGGTCAGGAAGCAACAGTTAGAACTGGACATGGAACAACAGACTGGTTCTAA
>SJYT01027948.1:8249-142963 GCA_006410635.1 Cephalophus harveyi | reverse complement strand
ATATATATATATATATATCGGAATCACTGCTGTACACCAGAAACTAATACAACATTGTAAATCAGCTATATTTCAATTTAAAAAAAACTAAAAAAAAAAGGAATGACTCCAGAGCTCATGACATAAGTCTGCATATATACTGAAGCACAAAACTTAATCACATGGACCTTGAGGGGCCATGAGTTGAGCCCCTTGCCTAGTGAGTGACCAGGGCTGCTTAGCACATGTTTCACTGGGGCTTCATGGTTCTTTCTGCAACACCTCTGGTATGTTGCTTTAAAAATTAATTTTTTTAAGTGTAGAGAACTTCTATGAAAACTGAACAAGCCATTAATTTATAGTATACAAGTATGCAAAGAAAATCTATGATCATCAGAGAAATGTGACTCAAGAAAAAAACAAGTTTGTACAATTTTTTCCATATTAGAAAAATGAAGATTTTCTTTCCGATTGTTTAACAGTGTTTATTAGTCTGTCAGTTATAGAAAACAAATACGATTTCATTTTTAGTGCCTACTGAAGAAATTTTTCTCTTTATAATAAGTCATGAAATGGTTATATGTATCTTTATGACAAAATAAGAAAATACATTCATGAAATCATCAGACAGTAAGCTGCAACAGCTCAACAGACATTATCCCCCTTGCATTAATTCTAAAAGGTCTTTGTATTTTGGTGGGAATGTCTTATACTGTAGCTAGGAGTCAGTATGTGGAAGACAATTTAATCAGTGTCTAGGAAGGAGTCAGAGAGCACTCTTGGTAAAAGAGACACTGCTTAGACCAATCACAGGTTAAGCTCTGCTTAACCTGATACCTCTGAGTGGAACCACCCGCCTGCCAGGCCCCAGCATCACCATCTAGAGCAGCTTCCCCCTGCTCCCTTTGTCTGAACTGTTCCCCTTCAAGTTGCTTTCTTGTCACCTCTTGGTGACAAGGGGGTGGCAGTGACTTCCTATCTCGCCCGCAGCATGTTTCTTGCTTTGATTTCCCAGTCCCTTGGCAAACTGTCACCCCCAGCTCTTCCCATCCCGGGAGTTGCCTTTTCTTCGCTCCCCTCCGCAAGGTCTCAGACACGTATGAAAGGAGAGAGTCATGTTTCTGCATGCCCAGACCTTTCACATAGTGACCTGGCCCCGTGGCCCTGCCCAGTGTGTTAAAGGCCTGGAGGCAGTGATGGGCCAGCATCACCCTGATGATGCAGCTGAGCACAGATATGGAGTCAGGTCTATCTGGTTTCTGGCTCCTGGTGTGGGCTCCTTCCCCAGGCTCCGGAGGCCTTGTGACCCCTGATCAGCCAGCCTTCGCGCCATCCCTGAGGCCCAGAGAGAGAAACAGAGGGACTGGGGCTGCCTCTCACCCTGTAATTTGGCTGCAAGTCACCATCGTTGGCCTCCTGCCTCAGCTCTGATAACTGGACTCCTGTCTGGTTCTGATTGCCAGGATCCCATGGTAACCTGCTTCGTATCCCTGGGCCTCCCTCCAGGGGACTGAAGTCCTGCCCTGAGTCAGTGACCGTGGCTCTTGGCTGATGTCAGCCACCCCTCTCACTGGATCCCCGTGCCCTAGATTTCTCATTGTTCCAAAGGGCCTGCAATCAGGAAGCCTCTGTTCTGGACTCTTATCTCAGCAATGGCAACTCTGCCGTCCCAGTTACTCAGGCCAAAACCTTGGGCTCATCCTGACCTCCTCCCGTTCTCTCTCATCCCACGTCTGAGCCTTCAGCAAATTCTTGGTCCTACATGAAGCATGTATTCCGCCTCTGCCTCCTCTGATCTGCACTTGTATCATTCCTGCCCTGGATTCTTACAAAGACCGGTATCCCAGCTTCTGCCTTATTGCCTTTCAGTTACTCTCAGCTCTGCCATTTGAATGATCCTGTGAAAAAATGAGCCAGATTCTGTCACTTCTGTTTTCAGGATCCTCCGTGGCTTCCAGTCTCACAGCGTAAAACCAAAGTGCGAGGCACAGTCCCTGCCCCATGAGGCCCTTCCCCTCTCTGCTCTCACCTGCTACACGTCTGTCCAGCACCCTTCTCACCACTCTGTCCACTCTTTTCTCTGCTCCCGAAACCCGCCTTGGGCCTCACTGCCAGGAATGCTCTTCCCCCAGATCTCTTTTTTTGGGGGCCGCGCTGGGTCTCTGGTGCAGCACTTGGGCTTCTCTAGTTGCAGTGTGTGGGCTTAGTTGCTCCGAGGCACCTGAGATCTTAGTTCTCCTACCAGGGATCGAACTTGCATCCCCTTCATTGGAAGGCAGATTTTTTTTTTAATTCATCTTTAATATTGAAGGATAATCCTTTACAATATTGGGTTGGTTTCTGCCATACAACAACAACAATCAGCCATAAGTGTACATACATTCCCTCCCTCTTGGACCTTCCCCCCAAACCTACCCCTCTTTTGATTGTCACAGAGCACAGAGTTTGCGCTCCCTGCATCATACAGCAAACTCCCACTGGCTATCTGTGTTACATATGGTAATGTCTGCGTTTCACTGTTACTCTCTCAATTCATCCCCCCCCCCTTCCTCAGCTGTGTCCACAAGTCTGCTCTCTGTGGCTGTGTCTCCACCGCTGCCCTGCAGACAGGTGCATCAGTACCGTCTTTCTCGATTCCGTGTATATGCTGTATGATATCTGTCTTTCTCTTTCTGACTTACTTCACTGTGTATAGTAGACTCTAGGTTCATCCACCTCATTGGAACTGACTCAAATGGAAGGTGAATTCTTAACCACTGATCGTCAGGAAAGTGTGCCCTTCCCCTCCCAGATACCTGAATGGCTTCCTCCCCCTGGTCTTGGCTCTTTATTCAGGTATCTCTTTTCGGTGAGGCCTTCCCTCCTTAAAATCGTAACCCCGCCCTGCTCTCTTGTTTCATTATTTTTCTTCTAATCACTATCCCATGTGCTATGTATTTCTGTTTATTCATCGTATTTTTTTTTTTCTGTTTCCTCCATTGGAATGTAAGCTCCATGAAGTCAAGGGCACTTTGGTTCACTGTTATATCTCCAAAGTCTGGAACAGTGTCTGGTCAGGGTGTGAATTCATTAAGTTATCTGTTGAACGAATAAATCAGGTAGTTGACAGAATGAATCAGGTAGTTGAATGTTTGCCATGTGTCAGCACTGTTCCAGGCATTTTATATGAACATTATCTCATTTAATTCTCATGATTACCTGCATGATGGTACTTTTGTGAATCCTATTTTGCTGATGAGAAAACTGAATCTAATGAGAAGTTAAGTGACTTGACCAAGAGGATCTGACCACACACAAAACATTGGTTAGGACAGTATGTTAGAATGAATGTTTCTTTTTACTAAACAAATCTGCATTCAAGTCTAGCTCCATCAGTTATTGGTTGAGTTAAAACCTCTTTTGAGCTTCAGTTTTCTCAGATACAAAATATGGACAGTGATTCTACCTCTCAGGTAGGAGGACTGCATGAGATCATGGGTATGTGATTTTCGTGTATTTTTTCCTGATGACTGGTAAGGTTGACATTTTTTCATAAATATATTGGCCATTCAGATTTCCTCTGGGAGTTTCCTGTTTATAACCTTTACCTTGCTTTCTTTTCCTTTCTTTTTTCCTTATCAAGTTGCAGGAGTTTTCTGAATATTAGATATGCACATTGTCCTATGTGTTACAGATAATTTTCCTCCCGCTGTCATTTGTCTTGTGGTAATGTTTTTGGAATCTTCTTTTATCCATGTATAGGCAGACCTCAGAGAGACTGCAAGTTCAGTTCCAGACCACTGCAATGAAGGAAATACCACAATAAAACAAGTCACAGGAATTTTTTTTTGTTTTCCAGTGCATATACAAGTTGCGTTTATACTATATTATAGTCTATTAAGTATAATAGCATTATGTCTAAAAAAACAACATACATCCGTTCACTAAAAATACTATATTGCTAAAAAAAATTCTTTAGCAAGTGGTAATCTTTTTTACTGGTGGAGGGTCTTACCTCTGTGTTGACGGCTGCTGATCAGGGTGGTGGTCACTGTAGGCTGAGGGGGCTTAAAATAAGATAACTAAAATCTCTTGCATTGATTGACTGTTCCTTCCACAAACAGGTTCTCTGCAGTAGTCAATTCTGTTTCATGACATTTTACCCACAGTAGAACTTTCAAAATTGGAGTCCATCCTCTCAAACTCTGCTGCTGTTTTATCAACTAAATTTAAGTAATATTCTAAATACTTTGTTGTCATTTCAACAATCTTAACAGCATCTTTATTGACTATGCCAAAGCCTTTGACTGTGTGGATCACAATAAACTGTGGAAAATTCTGAAAAAGGTGGGAATGCCAGACCACCTAACCTGCCTCTTATCTGTATGCAGGTCAGGAAGCAACAGTTAGAACTGGACATGGAACAACAGACTGGTTCCAAATAGGAAAAGGAGTACGTCAAGGCTGTATATTGAGAGTCCCTTGGACGGCAAGGAAATCCAACCAGTCCATTCTGAAGGAGATCAACCCTGGGATTTCTTTGGAAGGAATGATGCTAAAGCTGAAACTCCGGTACTTTGGCCACCTCATGCGAAGAGTTGACTCACTGGAAAAGACTGTGATGCTGGGAGGGATTGAGGGCAGGAGGAAAAGGGGATGAGTGAGAATGAGATGGCTGGATGGCATCACGGACTCGATGGACGTGAGTCTGGGTGAACTCCGAGAGATGGTAATGAACAGGGAGGCCTGGCATGCTGCGATTCATGGGGTCGCAAAGAGTCGGACACGACTGAGCAACTGAACTGAACTGAACTGAAGAGCATCTTTTCCAGGAGTAGATTCCATCTCAAGAAATTACTTTCCTTGCTCATCCATAAGAAGCAACTTATGTTTAAGTTTTATCATAAGGTTGCAGCAATTCAGTCACATCTTCAGGCTCCGTTTCTAATTCTGGTTCTCTCACTGGTTCCACCACATCTGCAGTGCCTTCCTCCCTTGACTCTCTCAAAGTCATGCATGAGGGTTGGAACCCACTTCTTTTAATGTTGATATTTTGACCTCTTCCCTTGAGCCATGCATGTTCTTAATGGCCTATTGAATCCTTTCCAGAAGGTTTTCAATTGACTTTTGTACAGACTCATTAGAGGAACCACTATCTATGGCAGCTAGAGCCCAGTGAAGAGTATTTTTTTTTCTTTTGGCCACACCGTGCATGGCATGAGGGATCTTAGTTTCCTAAGGATCAAACCAATGCCCCCTGCAATGGTAGCACCAAGTCTTAACCAGTGGAGCACCAAGGAAGTCCTGAAGGGTATTTCTTAAATAATAAGACTTGAAATTACTCCTTGACCTATGGGCTACAGAATGGATGGTTCACACCTGCTAACACAACATTAATCTCCTTGCACGTCTCCATCACAGTTCTTGGGTAACTGTGTACCTTGTCATCAAGCAGTAATATTTTGACTGGAATCTGTTTTTTTTTTCTTTTTTTTTTTTTTCCTGAGCAGTAGGTCTCAAGCATGGGCTTAAAATATTCAATGAATATGTTGCCAACAGACGTGATATCATCTAGGCTTTGTTGTTCCATTTATAGCCCACAGGCAGGGTAAATTTAGCATAATTCTTAAGGACCCTAGGATTTCCAGAATGGTAAATGAGCATGAGCTTCAACTTCCAGTTACCAGCAGCGTTAGTCCCTACAGGAGAGTCAGTCTGCCCACTTTGAAGGGCACTGACTTCTCCTCTCTAGCTATCGAAGTCCTTGATGGCTTCTTCTCCCAATACCAGGCTGTTCATCTACACTAGCAGTCCTCAGCCTTTTTGGCACCAGGGACAGGTTTTGTGGAAGACAGTTTTTCCATGGAATGAGGTTGGGGGGGAGGATGGTTTCAGGATGATTCAAGTGCATTGCTTTTATTGTGCACTTTATTTCTATTGTGCTTACATCAGCTCCATCTCAGATCATCAGGCATAGATCCTGGAGGTGGGGGACCCTGATCCACTGAAGATCTCTTGTGTAGTGTAGCCACCTTCATGAATTATCGGCGCCAGGTCTTCTGGATAACTTGCCGCAGCTTCTACATCAGCACTTGTTGCTTCACCTTGTGCTTTTTTGCCATGGAGGTGGCTTTTTTCCTTAAACCTCATAAACGGCCCCTGCTGGCTTCAGAAGTTTCTTCTGCAGCCTCCTCACCTCTCTTAGCCTTCACAGAATTGAAGAGAGTCAGGCCTTGCTGTGGCCTAGACTCTGGCTTTAAGGGAATCTTGTGGCTAGTTTGACTGTCTGTCTAGACCACTGAAACTTTCTCCATATTAACAATAAGACTGTTTCCCTTTCTTATCATTCATGTGTGCACAGGAGTAGCACCTTTACTTTCCGTCAAGAACTTCTCTTTTGCCTTCACAGCTTGGTTAACTGGTGCAAGAAGCCTAGCTTTCTGCCTTTTCTGGCTTTCGACATGCCCTCCTCACTTCAGCTCAATCATTTCTAGCTTTTGATTTAAAGTAAAAGATGTGCAGCCCCTCCTTTCACCGTGAACACTTAGAGGCCACTGTGGGGAATTAATTGGCCTAATTTCAGTACTGTTGTGTCTCAGGGAATGGGGAGGCTGAGGAGAGGAAGAGGGATGGGGGACGGCCGGTCGGTGAAGTTAGAATGTGCTCATTTACTGCTTAAGTTTACTGGCTTATCTGGACCCAGGTCCAGGGTTCCCCAAAATAATGACATCAGAGATCACCAATTACATATCACTGCAACGAATACAATAATAATGAGAACGTTTGAAATTGCAAGAATTACCAAATGTGACAAATGCACAAAGTAAGCAAATGCTGTTGGAAAAATGGCGCCAGTAGACTTGCTCGATACAGGGTTAACACAAACCTTCAATTTATAAAAACAAAACAAAACGCAGTATCTGCGAGGCACAGTGAAAGCATTATATACCTGTAGTTAGCGATCGAGTGTTAGTGGCCGCTCAGGCCCAGGAGAATACAGATTTACTCGTTCAGCAGTACTTCTTGAGTGTTAGGACCTCACAGGGTGGTCGCTCAGTCAGGGCAGTGCTGTATCTCTGACTTTGAACTTGCGTCACTGACGGCGGCTATCAGCTTTGATTGTAGCAGATTCTTGAAAAAGAATGTGTTTTCTTAGAGTCAAGTAGACCCGGACATCTCCCAGACTTTGGCCACATAACCAGAAATTTCCAGAGGCTTGGAATTTGTGGGCGTAGCTCCAAGAGATCAGGCCTGCATCATCCTCTCCTTTCCCTGGCAGCTCTGCAGCATGGATAGAGCAGAGAACGAGGACTTCAGACTTGCCCTGTGAGGTGAACTCCAAAGGCAGCTACTGGATGCATAGTTCTTACTCCCAGCCTGGGAGGCTCTTCAGAGCTCTGTGGGTGCTCGAAGGTTAGGGTAGGTGCAGCAGTGTGGACCAAGAGCAGCATCCAAGTGCCCCCCGCCTGAGCCCAAGCTGCAGGTCTGTGCCCCTGGAAAGTAAATGTCCTGGGAATGAGTCACCAATCCTCCTGGTTTCACTCTCTGGGCCAGGTTTAGTTTGTGGAGACATCTCACACAGGAATTGTCTGGTAAGCCTCTTGGGGGTCAAACAAAATGGGTCTCTCAGAAACCTTTAATAACACAAAAGTCCTTGTTTTGAAAGAAGCATCTTCAGCAAATTTCTCCCATGAGACTCTACAACCTGCCAGCCAGTGCATCAAAATAAACACAGTGTTCATGCTCCGCTTTCATGACTTAGCACCTGGTCAGGTATGCAGTCCTCGGAGGCAGACTGGGGATCTGATGACCAGCTTCCCTACCAGCTAGCACTAGGACTTTAGACAAACTCTCTAAACTCTCTGTGCCTCAGCTCACTTGCTGAGGGGTGCTACTAAGAGTACCTAATACAACATTGTGGTGAGAATGTAATTACAACATGTGTCTTTAGAACAATGCCCAACACGTAGCTACAAGGATGCTTGCTCCTTGAAAGAAAAGCTATGACAAACCTAGGCAGCGTATTAAAAAACAGAGACATCACTTTGCCCACAGAGGTCTGTATAGTCAAAGAAGCAGTTTTTCCAATAGTCACGTACAGATGTGAGAGTTGGCCTAGAAAGAAAGAAGGCTGAGTGCCAAAGAATTGATGCTTTTGAACTGTGGTGCTGGAGAAGACTTGAGAGTCCCTTGGAGAGCAAGGAGATCAAACCAGTCAATCCTAAAGGAAATCAGTCCTGAATATTCATTGGAAGGATTGATGCTGAAACTGAAGCTCCAATACTTTGGTCACCTGATGCAAAGAGCTGACTCATTGGAAAAGACCCTGATGCTGGGAAAGTTGAGGGCAGGAGGAGAAGGGAGGGACAGAGGATGAGGTAGTTGGATGGCATCACTGACTCAATGAACATGAATTTGAGCAAATTCTGGGAGATAGTGAGGGACAGGGAAGCCTGGCATGCTGCAGTCCGTGGGGTCACAAAGAGTCGGATACGACTTACCAGCTGAACAATAGCAACAACACTTAGCTATTGCTTGAGAAATGCTGTGAAGTTCCTGGTACACTCCTGTTGAGTGAAATTCTAGAAGCTCAGTGTACCAGCCTTCCAATTTGATTTCAGTAAATTGTCAGTATCATTTTTCTCTTTCATTGCAAGTGCTCTTTCTAGGGCTAGAGAGTTAAGCTTTGGCTGTTTTTTATAAAGCTGCTTAAATTCCAGACAGGCTAGTTACCTCCTACTCAGTCTTCAGTGACTGGCTGAAAATACTTTTGCGGAAAGTCTTCATCAGCCTCTCGTGGGGTCAGCAAGGCTGTGTGTTGATCCCTTGATCCAGTGCAGCTTCCAGGAAAGGTAGAGGGAATAAATACCCAGACAGAGAAGACGGGCCTTGGTGGTGCACAGCCCAAGCCTCTGGGTTTCCTTGCATTTCAATTTCATGTTAAATTCATCTTGTATTGATACGAATGCTTTCCTCCTGAGCCCAGCTTGAGACTGCTGAATCATGAAGAGAGGGAGAAAGAGCACTACCTTTAAAGCAGTGATTGTCTCCAACTAAACTTTTCAGTTCTCACACTTTTTGGCAGTAGAAACAGCCAAAGTTTTGTTCTGATTCCCTGCAAAGTTTCACAATAGTCAGGAGTCAGAATTGGTCCCTGTGTTATGAAACTGCCACTGTTTATACTTTAAACTTTAAAAATGAATCTTTAGTTGTGTATGACTACTTTTGATGTTTTCCAAGAGTCAGGATAGCATCTGCAGAAGATTCTACACTGACCTTGATATCAGGTACCAAAGCAGTTTTCCCAATTCCAAAGCAAGAGTTGGTGCTTCAAGGAACTCCCCAGGTACAGAAATTGGCTGCCTTGGCGACAGCTCACTAACTAACATCTTAGCCCTCCTCCGTCTTTACCCCCACCCTCTTGGGGACATGACTTCAGAAAGCTCTCCCCTAATTTTCTCCCGTAACCTCGGCAGAGGCAGTTGCCTTGGAAACCATCTCCTTTTATGTTAGTTTGCTTGAGTGCAAGAGAAAACATTTCCCCACAGACGTTAATTAGGTAGAAGTTTAACAGTGGCAAGGAGAAGAGTGCAAACTGTGCCCGAGTGCCTGCCTGTGTTTCGTGTACCCCATATCCTTTAATCCTTGCATCAACCCTCTGAGATAAGCATTATCGCCATTTACTGGGGCTTAAGTAGTAACGTGCCCAGGGTCACCCGAGGGTTAAATGCTGGAGTCTGGCTTCAAATCCATGTTTCTCTTGCCCAGGCTTTTGCTTTTATTTTGCAAATCAAACAAGTATGGACACACAAAATCAATTCATTTTCAGTTAGGAAAGTGTTTTTATTTTCTTTTTCTCAGTTTGAGTAGGTAGATGCCTTTTTCTCATCCCCTTGGGCCATCAGTTGCCCAGTTCAGGGTGATTTGTGCTTGGGGTCCTTCTCTGAGATTCTGTCTGTTCACTTGTCTGCCCCCTGGAAAGTCTTTTTGCTGGTTGAATCCTACTTTCAGTACTTTCCTTGACTCTCTAGGAACCCTGTTCTGGGGTTAGTCTTAAGTTGCCCCTGAAATGAGATCTTCCTGTTGGAACTTGGTCGGGAAAAGCTAGAACTGGATGGCTAGTGTTAAGTCACTCAGTCGTGTCCAACTCTTTGTGACCCCATGGGCTGTAACCTGCCAGGCTCCTCTGTCCATGGGATTCTCCAGGCAAGAATACTGGAGTGGGTTGCCATTTCCTTCCCCAAGGGATCTTCCTGACCCAGGGATGGAACCCGTAGTCTCTTGGACTGAAGATGGGGCTCAGATAACAAAGGCAGGAGCAAGACCAAATGCATGCAGGGTCCAGCCAGTGAGGATGGTGGGGGGTGGGCAGTGGTCAGTTTGAGCAGACACGGCCCCACAGGTCGTGACTCTTTCCAGGAGCCATGCCTGCCCAGCCTACTGGGTGCCTGGGACCTGAAGAGGTCAGGGACTCGCTGTTGAATCAGAGACACGCTATCTCTCCTCAGTATCTCACCCACCATCTTGTCATTCACGAAATTGCTCAAGACATGCCTTCTACTAGTCTGTGCCTGTTGGTCTCTAAGTAGTTTAGAGGCCTAATTTAGAATTAACTAATTTAGGACCATCACTCAAAAGGTTTGAAGCAGCTTATAAAGTGTAACTCGAAATGAAACCAAGAGAAGGACACTCAAAGGGAAACATTTATGTGAAGCAAAGCACAGCCCTGGCTGGGCTTTTGCCCATAAACTCTCTCTTGGAACAGAGATCTTTCTGTATTGACTGCTGGCCCTCCAGAACAGACCCTGTAAGTCTTTTGTTGCAACACGCTTACAGTTATGGGTGAGAAAATTGAAAGCAGGAAAAAGTAGATGATTAGCTTAGTGTTTCTCATCTGGTAAGTAGCTGATCCCAGGATCAAATTCTACTTCCTATGTCTATCGAGTTTTCCAGCCATCCTGTACCATTTGCCCAGCACATTTGCCTTTCGTTTCTGAATGCAGTGGAAAAGGAAATTTACCCCTTCCTCCCTCCCTCCCTCCCTCCCTCCTTTTTTTTTTTGATGTGGACCATTTTTAAATCTTTACTGAATTTGTTACAATATTGCTTCTGTCTTATGTTTTGGTTTTCTGGACACAAAGCATGTAGGATCTTAGCTCTCTGACGGGGGATTGAACCCACACCCTGCCTTGGAAGGTGAAGTTTTAACCACTGGATCACCAGGCAAGTCCCTCATTTTAGTGCTACCACTTGTACCACTGCCTTGCATGGTGAAAATGTAGTGAATTTGTACCAGACGTGGGGCACTATTGCTCAATACTCTGCATATACTGTTTACTGTTCCCAGTAGCCCCAGTTACTGTCTCGATTTAAACGGGGGACAGTGGAGACTAAGCAGGATTAGGACTAAGCAGCCTCCCCAGATCCCACAGCCATCTGTGGTAGCACCAGATCTCAAGCCCTGGCTCCTCACTTATGGAGACCGTGCTTGTAATGCCCAGCAGGCCTTCTGGCCCTGGCTCCTCGCTCATGGCGACCGTGCTTCTAACGCCTCGCAGGGCTTCTGGCCGTTTTGTTTTGTTTGTTCTTTTGTCAGATGACTAAAACAGAACCATTTTTTCCAAATGCAGAAGTTGAAACCTGTTGAGGAAATTCAACCAGAGTATTTCTTGAAGAAAAAAGAAACCATTTCCTGATTTCTTCATCTGTTCACCCGGTGACATCTTCAGGGCTGTTACTAGCCACCGCCTGCCTTCACACACCAGGATGGAGTTCTGCGATAGTTCTTCAGGGCCTTCTGAGGCTTTGGGAGGGTCAGAAGCTCTACACCCCGCCTCTTTGATTCTTTTGGCCTGACATCTGGCCCTTAAAGTCTCACTATCCCAGCCAGCCATCAAGGGGAGGCAGATGGCAGAGGCTCCAGGTCTAGTCCCTGCAGTTACTGTAGACATTCTTCTCTAGATTCTGATTGACTTTTACTGCAGACTTCGATCTTGTCCATTGTCAAAACCTTGGCTCTGAAACTCTGGCTTTTCAGCTGCCTCTGATCCTTTGGACTTGTTTGTATTTGCCACAGATAGAAAAATCAGGAAATATGAAATTCATCAGCAAGGAGATCTCTGGGAGTGTATTTGTTGCTCTGTGGAAGCAATGATACGTCAAGTAAAACGACAGTGAGATGCCATAAACAGGAGTGATTGGTAGATGGACTCAGACTTTAGACAGCATGGGTTCAAAGCCTGCCTCCACCCTTGCTGAACTTTGTGCTGAAGAACATAAGCTTTCTAAGCTTCAGTTTCTTCATCTGTAAGATGGAGATATTAGTAACATCTCACAAGTTTGTTGTAAAGTTAAACGAGGTGATGTATAGGAAGCATATGTGCCTGGAATGTTGTCAGTGCCAATAAAGGTTAATCATTTAGCCTTTTTGCCCATCAAATAAGGAAAAAATTTGAGTTCATACTCAGTGTTGGTGAGGGGCTAATAAGATTTGTTCTTGTCTATGTTACTATAGACAGTGTAAAGCAGTGTACATCTTTTTGAGAACAGTTCAGGAATATGTATGAAGTGTTAAGATATTCATATTCTGTGATGAAATCTACTTTTGGGGCTCCAGCCTAAGAAAGTAATCCAAGGTAGGAAAAGAAAATTTCAGGTGTGATAATGCTGCAGTATTATTTATCATAGTGAATAACTGACTCGAGTAAACGATGGTACATCTACTCAGTACAGTTAAAAATGACAAGTGTAAAGACTCTGCAGATAGATGGGAAAATGTTTGTACTGTTAATACTATATTAAGGAAACAGTTGAAAAGGAGGCACAGCATTGTAGGCACCAGCGATTAGAGGAGAATGTGAAATTTCCATGCAGCTGCCAGGACACAGCTGCTTTATCTCCAGGGACTTTTGGACACTCCCACTGTGACACTAGTTTGTTTGTTTGTTTTAAATATGGGGGGAAAAAAAGTCAAGTAATGAGTGAAACATAGGACCTAACTCAAACCTGAGTCTTACCGTCCGTTGCCAGCCTCTAATCTCAGGCCGAGGGTAAAGGGTGAAGGGTAGTGAGGGGTGAAGCAGGAGCTCAGAGATGCTCTGAGAAGTCACTCGTGTCTTCTGTGGGTTTCTTCTCAATTTCTTGAACTTCTCTTCGTAGATCCGGGGTGGGGAGAGGCGGATGTGGGCATCTGTGTGGTTTCTCACTCTTGACCTCGCCACTATTGGGGACCTACTCAGTGAAATTCCTAACATTTTTTTCAGCCACACATCCATCCTACTGATGCTTTAACTCTTCTTCCTAGTGATTATTTGGGAGAAAGAGTGATAAGTTTTAAAAATTAACCAAGTAGGTTGTAAGTTAACCATTGCACTTTACAAACATTTTAATAGTAATTCAGCCTCGTAAGACTTCAAACAATCCAGGAATTAGTGGGATAAAAAGTCCCCAGTAATGAGAGGTAGGTTCATGATGAGAAGGAGCCTGGGATGTCTGTGGTCTCTTGCATACGACTTGATTATAAAAACAGCAGTCTTTACTTTGGCTGATTAGTCCCATGTTTTGACAGGGTTCAGCAAAATGTTCCCCAAACAAAATGCCTGTGTCAGAGGGGTCTTGTCAAAATGTCCAGCTTGGGACTACAGCTAGGAAAAAACACAGGGAACAAAAACACTGAGTGAAACAGTGCTTCTTTTTGTGCAGCAGGATTATAATTATAATATAGTTATAATGTATATATAATATAAGGTTAATTATAAGAACCACCCATCCTTCTGTGTCCCAAATTTTTCTATGAAAGTGTTATGTCGCTCAGTCATGTCCGACTCTTTGCAACCCCATGGACTGTAGCCCACCAGGCTCTTTGTCCATGAGATTCTCCAGGCAAGAATACTGGAGTGGGTAACCATTCCCTTCTCCAGGGGATCTTCCTGACCCAGAGATTAAACCCTGGTCTCCTGTGTTGTCGGCAGATTCTTTACCATCTGAACCACCAAAGAAGTCCAATCTACCTATAATGTGGTCAAAGTTTCTTTGTAACGAAAGTGCAACTTGGCAGATGTGTGTTGAACACACTGTCTATGTGCCACATATTGTGCTTGGTGCCCGAGATCAGACAGTGACCCAGACAAGCACAATCACTACCTGGAGGAACTTCAGTCCAGTGGGAAAGGCGAATGATTTTACAATACAAGTCATTGTGAAGTGATGTGATAAACCCAGGGTAGAGGGATTCAGAAAGCGGCTGGGACTCATCTGAGCAGTGCCTACCCCAGACCAGGGGTGAGGGGGGGCCACCAGAGAAGATTTTCCTGGGGGGAGAGGTGTCTGAGCCGGGACCTGAGGGCTCTAGGACTATAGAACTAAAAGTTGGCATGGGGAGTGTTCCAAGCAGAAGAAACAGCATTTGGCAAAGCTTGGAGGCAAGAGAATGCGTGTCCTGTTTGAGGAACTGGAGGTTTGGTGAGACTGGAACACAGATGGAGCGTGAGATGGGGGTGGTAAGAGCTGAGACTAGAGGATGGAACAGGAACAAGATCACAGAGGATTGTTCTTTCTTTTGAAGGGATTTAAATTTCCTCCTAAGGGCAATGTAAAGCTGTTGGGGAAATACTTCTTCATTTGCTTGCCTGCTCACTCAGTTATATATTCTCCCAGATTAATGCTTATGTAAAAGTAATACATGTTTGTTGCAAAGACTCAATACAGAAGTATAGGAAATGAAAAGTAAGCTCCCTTTCTCTCCTTTTCTTTTAAATAAACATATTTATTTATTTATTTAGGCTGCCTTGGTTCTTAGTTGTGTCATGCAGACTCCTTAGGTGCCTAGTTGCAGCATGCATGCAGGATCCAGTTCCCTGACCAGGGATCGAACCCAGGTCCCCTGCATTAGGAGTGCAGAGCCTTAACCTGCACTCTGGACCACCAGGGAAGTCCCTCCCTTTCTTTTCTTGACACACTCCCCAGTCTAATCCCTAGAGGGAGTTATTGCCAAGGGTTTCTTTTGCACCCTTCCAGGAGTTTTCTCTATACACACACAGAAGTCACTCAGTTGTGTCCGACTCTTTGCAACCCCATGGAGTGTAGCCCACCAGGCTCCTCGGTCCATGGGATTTTCCAGGCATGAATACTGGAGTGGGTTACCATTCCCTTCTCCAGGGGATCTTCCTGACCCAGGGATTGAACCCGGGTCTGCCGCATTGTAGGCAGATGCTTTACCGTCTGAGCCACCAGGGAAGCCCATCAATAACACAGAAGAGTAGTAGTAAGTTTCAAAAGGATGTCAGTTGAGATCTTTTATAGATGAAATCTACTTCCTAGACATCAGCTCACCAATTATATGCACAGCTGGAAACAAGAGGCTGCAAGCTAAGGTTCAACTGGAAAATATCTCGGGTACCCAATTAGATCCAGTTATTCTGCGTCTGTGGATTTAAAATGATCATCATCCACGGTGTATAAGCAAGTATATATTGTGTGTATGTATACTTTCTCTTTACACAAATGGAACCATGCCATTCTAAATAACTTCCACCTTAAAAACAAAACTTGAACATCTTGGACATCTTTCTATATCAGAACATAAAGATATGTATTCTTTTCAAAGATAGCATTGTATACTATTACATAGCTGTCTCATTTATAATACTTAACCAGTTTCTTATTGAGATCTAGCACTTAAGGCTGTGTTGTTGTTGTTTAGTTGCTAAGTCATGTTCAATTCTTTGTGACCCCATGAACTGCAGCACACCAGGCTTCCCTGTCCCTCAGTATCTCTTGGAGTTTGCTCAGATTCATGTCCATTGTGTTGATGAAGCCATCCAACCATCTCATCCTCTATTACCCCCTTCTCCTCCTGCCCTCAGTCTTTCCCAACATCAGGGTCTTTTCCAATGAGTTGGCTCTTCACATCGGGTGGCCAGAATATTGGAGCTTTAGCTTCAACATCAGTCCTTCCAGCGAATATTCAGGGTTGATCTCCTTTAGGATTGACTGGTTTGAACTCCTTCCTGTTCCAGGGACTCTCAAGAGTCTTGTCCAGCACCACAATTCAAAAGCATCAATTCTTTGGCACTCAGGCTTTTTTATGGTCTAACTCTCACATCTGTACATGACTACTGGAAAAACCATAGCTTTGACTGTATAGACTTTTGTTGGCAAAGTAATGTCTCTGCTTTTTAATATGTTGTCTAGGTTTGTCATAGCTTTTCTTGCAAAGAACAAGCATCTTTTAATTTAATAGCTGCAGTCATCATCTGAAGTGATTTTGGAGCCCAAGAAAATAAGTTTTTCACTATTACAAAGCAAACTGCAGTGGACAGTCTTGTTATGTGTATCTTTGGGTATTTATGTAAGGTTGATACCTATAGGTTATGTTTCTATACATGTACCATATATACCCAGTATATACCTGTATACCCATGTACGATAGCTGGGTAAGAGGATGTATACATTTACAGTTAAGGAAGATATTACTGATTTAGTCCCTGTAGAGACAGTTATACTTTCTATTCCCACCAGCATTATCTGAATGTCTGTTTCTTTGTATTGTCTGCACCATAGGCTATATATGCTTTTAAAAATTGTGGTTAAAAAATAAAAATAAATAATATATACTTCACCACCTTTACCATTTTTTAGCCCTACAGTTCAGTAATGTCAAATATGCACTGTTGTGCAATCAGTTGCCAAAACTTTTTCATCTTGCGAAATAGAAACTATTTCCATTAAATAACAACTCCCTGTTTGCCCCTGGTAACCACCATTCTACTTTCTCTCTCTGTGATTTTGACTACTCTGTGTACCTTATATTAGTGAAATCTTACAGTGTTTGTTCTTTTGTAATTGGTTTATTTTATTTAGCATAATGTCTTCCATACTCATCCATGTTGTATCATGTGCCAAGATTTCCTTCTTTTTACAGGCTGAATAGTTTTCCATTGTATGTATATACTATGTTCTGTTTACCCATTCATCCAGGGAAGGATCTTTGGGTTGCTTCTAATTCTTGGCTATTGCGAATAATGCTGCTATGATCATGGGTATGCAAATATCGCTTCGAAATCCTACTTTCATTTCTTTCTGATCACTCTTAAAAGGGAGATTTCTGGATCCTGTGGTAATTCTGCTTTATATTTGAGGGAATAGCCGTACTGTTTTCCATACTGTCTATACCATGTTACATTCCCACCAGCAGTGTACAGAGTTCTTATTTCTCCATATCCTTTCCAACGTTTGTTATTTTCTGTGGTTTTGATGATAGCCCTTCTAATATGTGTGAGAGGATATCTCACTGTAGTTGATTTGCATTTCTCTAATGAAAACTGATGTTGAGCGTCTTTTCATGTGCTTATTGGCCACTTGTATATTATCTTTGGAGGAAAGTCTATTCAGACAATATCCATTTATTTACTCTTTGCCAATCTAATGGGTAAAAATGCATCTTGTTGTTTCAACTGGCATTCCTTTAATTATGAGTGAAATTTATTCATTCCTTCAGCCAATAAATATCGAGCAGCCTCTCCTTGTCTGGCGCTGTGCTACACTGTTAAGGACATAACACAAAGGGCAGGTTGAATGTCTCTTTATGCTGCTTTGACCATTTGTATTTCCTGTTCTGCATGCTTTGTTTTTAAGTCTTTTGCCTGTTTTTCTATTGAGTACTCTATCTTTTTATTGGTTTTTGAGACTTATTTATTACATATTAGGGAAATTGACTTTTTGTGTATTAGATTTCTATTGCTGTGTAACAAATTGCCACAAGCTTAGGGGCTTAAAGCAACAGGAGTTGTATTATCTAACAGTGTCTGTGGGCCGCAAGTCTGGTTACAGTTTACCTAGGTTCCCTGCTTCAGGGTCTCACCAGTCTGCAGTCCAGACAGTGGCGGAGGCTGTGGGCTCGTTAGAGGCTGAACCGAGAAGGCACTTCCCAGCTCCCAGGGGCTGTTGGCAGTTTATTTTCTTGTGGTTGCCGGACTGAGGCACCAGTTTCTTGCCGGGGAGTCCCCTTGGCTCCTACCGGCTGCCCACACTTCCTTGCCACGTGGGCTTCTCCAGTTTGGCCAATAACTTCACAGCAGCTTCTTTCTTCCAGGCCAGTGAAGAGTCTCTCCAGCACCTCTGCTTGCAAGACAGAGTCTTTCAAATATCAAAACAGAATCACTCCATTGCCATATCCTGGTGGTTAAAAAAAAGTCACAAGTTCTGCCCACATTTCAGGGCAGAGAATTTCACAAAGGCATAAACCCCAGGCTGTGGTGATCATCAGGAAACACCACAGAGTCTGTGCACCACAATCTGCCATATATATTCCGAATAGTTTCTTCATTTAGTAACTTTTATTTGTTTGGTAGTTTTCTGCTCTAATTTTTATGAGACAAATGTATTGATTTTTGTCGCTTCTGTTTTATAATTTGTATGTTTAGAATGACCTTTATCATGTTAAGATTTCTCAAGCATTCACCCAATTTTTTTAAAACCCATACCATATTCTAATACTGTTGTTACTTTGGGATTTATTTTGACTTGAGCCTTGAGACAGCCTTTTCCTTCTATGTCCAACCTATTGTCTCAGTTCTTGAATAATTTATTTTTTATATGATTCTTTCTGTTTTGTTACATTGATGTGGCTGCCCATTTCCTCTGTCCATTTCCATATCAGTGGAGTTACTGTAGCTAAATTTATAATATACTCTTTGTTTTTTATTTTAATTGTTTGTTTTTTAATATATATATATTGGGTTGGCCAAAAAGTTCCCTTGGGTTTTTTCATGTGATGTAGTAGGAAAACCCAAAGGAGCTTTTTGGCCAACTCTGTATTTAATATTCATGTGGTTTAAAATTAAAGATAATCAAAAGAGTATGCAATGAAAATACCCCTTCCATCTCTGTCCTAATCACTCAGTTCACTCCCTACGGGCAATAACCATACACATTTCTGTAACTTGATATTCTTCCAGAGGTATTTTATTTAGTATTGAATTCACTTCACCCCAAGGTAGCTAACCATACACATTTATGTACCTTACATTTTTCACTAATATATTGGAGATCTTTCCATCACAACTCACCAGGAGCATCCTTACTCTTATTTTGTTTTGTTTGAGTGCACAGTATTCTATTGTATGGATTTACCAAAATGTCTTCAACTAATTCTCCATGGATGAACATTTAAATTATTTACAGACTTTTTGAAAATATACAGACTAAGTTGCAACAAATAACCTTATACACATATAATTTTGCACACCTGCAAATACAGCTGCAAGAAAAATTTTATAGGAGTGGAATTGGTAGGACAAGGAGTATATGCATTTATAGCTTTGATGGGTAGTATCAGCTCACCCTCCATAGAAACTGCACCAGTTTACATCCCTACCTGCCACATATGAAAGTGCCTGTTTGCCCACATCCTCCCAAACTCAGTGTTTTATCAAACTGATCTTTGTCAGTCTTATAGATGAACAGTCATGTCTCTGTGTACCTTTAAGTTACATTTCTCTTATTATGAGTGCAGTATATTTTCCCCTATGTTTATGAATTATGTATTATCTTTACTGTGAACAAACTGTTCATATCTTTTTCCCTTAATTCTTTTAGAGTGGTTGATCTTTTTCTTATTGCTTTTTAAGGAGCTCTTTATATATGAAAAAAGAAAGTAGACATTTTCCCAGTCTGCCATTTGTCTTTTGACTTTTTCTGTGATGGTTTTTTTTTTTTTTTAACCCATGCAGACATTTACATTTTTATGTGTCAAAATTTAATGTTTTTCAATGACTTCTAGGGTTTTGTAAAAAGTCTTTTCCTATTCATTTCTTGTAGTACTTTGTTCCTTCCTCTTTAGCTGTAAAATCTTTGATCCATTAGGAGCTTATGCTGATGTATGGTGTGCAGTGTGGATCTGACTTAATTTTTTTCAGTTTCCTAGCCAGTTGTCCCAACACTGTTTATTGAATAATCATCTTTTCTTCACTGATTTAAAAGACCACTTTTATCAGATACTAAATTCCCACAAGTGTCTGATGATATTTTGAGACTTACTGTTCTCTTTTATTGATTTGTGTGTCTATTCATACACCAGAATCACACTAACTGATTACCATAGCTTTATATTACATTGTAAAATTCTAGTTGGGTTAATTCACTCTCATGCTTCTTTTCAGGGATTTTTCCAGGCTGTCCTTGCATGGGTATTTTTCCAGGTGAACTCTAAAATCGACTCATTAGTACCTATTTAAAAAAATCCTGTCATTAATGGGTTTTATGTAGTTGAATGATGTGATCAGATTTGTGTTTTAGAAAAATTACTCTGACTGCATTGTGGAAGCTAGGTTGGAGGAGACAAGATCAGAGACGAAAAGACCAATGACAAGCTGCTGTGGTGACTCTGGGGAGTGGATGGATGAGAAAGTGAGGAGTAGGTTTGGGAAGTGTCTGCAAGGTCAGTGACCAGACTTGGTGACGCCTGGGATGGGGAGAGGCCAGGAGGAAGTCTTCAGAGAGGACCCTAGACTTCCAGGGCTCTGCCCTGGGGCAGGGCCATCCCCAGACATCTGAAACACACTAGATAGAGCCGGTATGGGAGGAAGAGGACAGATTTGCCTCCGCACATGCTGAGTTTGAAGTACCGCCAGGTAGTCCTGGAAGAGTTGTCCAGTGAGCTGTCAGACTACAAGTCGGAAGCTTTGGTGAGAAGTCTGTGTTGGAGACAGAGGATTATATGACAGAGCCCTGAGGAAGGCCAGCACTTACAGGATGATCAGGGAGTTCAGGAGCTGGCGTGTTGTTTGGTTGCTAAGTTGTGTCTGACTCTTGGCGAACCCATGGACTGCAGCTTGTAAGGTTTCCCCATCCTTCTCTGTTTGCCTGAATTTTCCCAAACTCCTGTCCGTTGAGTCGGTGGTGCCATCCAACCATCTCTTCCTCTGTCGCCCCCTTCTCCTCCTGCCCTTAGTCTTTCCCAGCATCAGGGGAGTCAGCATAGAAGACTGGAAAGAAGCACCCACAGGGGTAGGAGGAAAACAGGAGAACATAGAGTCGTAGAAACCAGGGAAGGATGTCTTCAAAAGAGAGTGAATTGTCAGTCATCTCAGATGCCTCTAAGAGGTCAAGTAACTTAACAGCTAAAACAGTCCAACTGGATTTAGTAACAAGGACAGTCTATGGTTATCTTGGGGAGAGAAGGTTCATGGGGAGGGGTTGGGGGCTGAGGTTTTTTTTTTTTTGTTGTTGTTGTTGAGTTTTCTGATATTTTTGTTTGGCTATTTTTTAAAACTCTGTTTATTTATGGTGCACTGGGTCCTTCTTTGTTGCTGCACATGGGCTTTCTCGAGTTGTGGAGAGCAGGGGCTCCGCTCTAGTTGTGGTGACGGGCTTCTCCTTGTAGTGACATCTCTTGTCGTGAAGCCCAGGCTCTAGAGCACTGGCTTAGTAGTTGTGGCCCACAGGCTTAGTTGCTCCAAGGCATGTGGGGTCTTCCTGGATCAGGGATTGAACCCATGTCTCTTGCATTGGTAGGCAAATTCTAAACCACTGGACCACCAGGAAAGTCCCAGTTTGGCTATTTTTATATCTTGAGAATTTAGAGAAAGAACTTCTAAAAATTGGAATCAGGTTTAGAAGTTTAATTGACGATTAAGTTAAAAAGCAAAGTATAGAATAGTGTATTAGTATGCTACCATTTGTGTAAAAAAATGTAGTAAAAATAATATATATTTATATTTACTGTACATATATAATCAGTATTTGGACAGAGTTACAGAAACTAATAAATCTGGTTACCCACTGGGAGGTGGGAGATAGAAACAGGTGAGTAAGAGTTGGAGGTTGTCTCTTCACTGTCAAGCTTTTAAGAATTTAAATGTATTATTTACCCAAATGATATGATCTAAGCTGGTTGGTTGTTCTAAAAAGTAATGGTTCCGCCAGAGCCTGAGCTTTCTTAGTTATTTATGGCTCTCAGTGTGATCTCTCTGTCCTGCCATGTCTGAGAACCTCCAAGAAGCAGGCTTTATGCCTGTGAGCTGTGGCTGTTTGCTTTTTCTCTGCTTTTCCCCACTGGAGACCGGCAGTTCTGGGGAATTGGACAGTCCTCTATTATGGTTCAGGGAAAAGGACTTTGCCCTGGACTGGCGTGTCCCGGCTGTACAATCCACAGTTTGACTGAGTGGGCAGTTAAGGGTTCTGCACCCAATTCCACTGTGGACAGCAGGGGGTTCCTGGCATCCATAGGCTCATCTCCTACCATTCAACCCGGTTATGACACCATCTTCCCAGAGATAAAGGACTCAGTCCTGTAAGACTGCTGCCCTCTACACTTTAGACACCAGTTGCAAATCTCAGTCTTGGAGTTACCTACAACTTCTGTCCAACTTTGCTGCAAATCAGAGGTTTCCATGATCTCCCCCTCCTTTAGATTCAATGAATCTGATAGGGCATCTCATAGAACTCAGGAAAACATTTACTTACACTTACCAGTTTATTATAAAATAATATGATAAAGGATACAGGTGACCAGCCAGATGTAAGAGAGGCATAGGGCCAGGAAGGTGGGAAAAGGCACAGAGCTTCCAGGCCCTCTTCAGAGCATACCACTCTCTTCAAATCTCCAATGTTCAGCAACCAGGAAGTTCTCCAAACCCCATCCTCTTGGGTTTCTGTGGAGACTTCATTGCAGAAGACTGATTGATGACGTCACTGACTGTTAGTGATTGATTCCGTTCCCAGTCCCTTTCCCCTTCCTGGTGGTGGGGTGGGGACACTGAAAGTTTCAACCCGCTGATCACAGAGCGGGTTCTCTTGACAGCCAGCACCTACCCTTAGGTATGCTCCAAAAGTCACCCGATTAACAGCAAAAGACACCTGTGCCGCTGTCAGCCCTTAGGAAATTCCAAAGGCTCTAGGAGCTGCGTGCCAGAAATGAGATGCAAAGCTGGCTTATAGGGAAGAGAAAGGAGAAAGGGGGCGGTCTTAATCCTGACAGGGGCAAAGTTGCCCCTGGTTGTCCGCTTCCCAGCTGAGGCACACCCCCTGACAGTTAATCCTGTGACTTCAGTCTCTATTTCCATAAAGAATCTGCAGTTTCGATCCCTGGGTTGAGAAGATCCCCTGGAGGAAGGCATGGCAACCCACTCCAGTATGCTTGCCTGGAGAATCCTATGGACAGAGAAGCCTGTCGGGCAACACTCCATGGGGTCACAAAAGAGTCGGACACAACTGAGTAGGCACCCATACCCTGGGATCCAAATGGGACTTCCCTCCACCTTCCTCCCTCCTCCTGGAAGTGAGATCGCCTGACCCGACATTGGCAGGGCTGACCATGCTGACCTCCCCAGTCACAGAGCTAGGGAAAAGCCCACCTTCCTCGCAAGTGAGGGGAGACTCTGCCCTACTTTTGGGAACCAAGAAGCTGTCAGTACACGGTCCCCCACCAAAGGAGGGGCCCCGCTCAGGACGGCAGCCCTCATCAGCTCACATCTGAGTGGTCGGTTATCTCTCTCCTGTCTGTAGGCAGAGCGGGGCCCTTGTAGGTGAGATGAAATCGTTTCCTCCTTGTGAGTCCTGCCAGTGTTTATATGAGTGAGGAAAGGAACGCCAAACCAACGTAACCCGGGGTCTCCAAACAAGCGAACCAGACGTATTTGCAGGTTTAGCTCAAATTAAATGGAGAACCTGGTCCCACAGCTCAGCCCCTCTACTTTTGCTAGTTTGGTTCCTCATGGAGAAGAGTGACCTTATAATGGTGAAGTTTTAGAAACCTCTCAGTGGGCAGCTTCCCCCAAGGATAGTTTACAGCTCAGCCTAAGGGAAGATGTAGCAGAGCAGGGCTGTATGAAAAGGCAGTGGCCTGCCTGGGAGGCTGTCGGGTCCCCTCTCAGCAGGGGCTGGATGCCCACAGCCAGGGTGCTGCTTAGTGGGACTGATGACCTGTAAGGGTGTTGAGACCAGGAGGAGCAGGACGCTCTATGTGTCTCTTCATGAGCAAGTGGTCAGATGAGGAGAAGTACCCAAGGCTCTTTTAAATCAAAAACAGGATGTACTTTTTTTTTTTAACTCAACATGCTTTATTTAGAATTGCCACGTGCTGTTCTAACTAAATATTTCAGATTATTTTATTCCCTCTAGAAACATTTTCTTTTAGAATACCTTTTTAGTTCCTTTATTATACACTTATTTTGTCCTTTAAAGTCATGTGAAAAAAAGTACTTTAGTACTAACTTTGGCAGGCCATGTGGTAAAACACTGAGCTTTCATCCCTTTTTTTGCATGTCTGTAGAAGTTATAGAAGGTCCCTGGAAAAGGGTATGGCAACCCACTCCAATATTCTTGCCTGGAGTATCCCCATGGACAGGGGAGCTTGGCAGGCTATACAGTCCACGGGGTTCCAAAGAGTCAGACACGACTGACGCGACTTAATGCACATAGAAGTTATTGGGCTAAAGCTAATAAAGGTACCCTTAACTTATTATAGTGTCAAAATTTGATTTTTAAAAATTAAAAAAATTTTAATTAAAAAAATTAAGCTTTTCATTTGAAAATTTAAGGTATACCCCAAAGTAGAGAGTAGAATAATGAGCCCCTTTATACTCATCACCAGTCTTCTTAGTGTTTTCCAGTTTTACTGAGGTGTAATTGGCATGTAACCTTGTATTAGTTTAAGGTATACAGCGTAATGATTTACTATGTGTACATATTGCAAAATGGTTACCACAATAAGCCTAGTTAACATCTAATAAAATAAAAACTACTCACTCAGGTGATTCAGGGGCTCTGAGAGAGTACTCTGTAAGACTGGACTAAGGCCAGCCTGAAGATAGCGTAGCCCTGGCCAACCTCTGGGAGAAAAGCCCGACCTTATTGCCCAAACCTAGGAACCTTACAGTTTTGTGAATCAAAATCTCTCCCTCTGATGTGGCTGAGCACCAGCTCCTGCCCAATTCTGACACTGCAGAGGGCGGAGGAAGAGGTTGGGGAACTGTGGTCCACTGGGGCTGGCAGGGCACTGGTGGGTCTGATCCTGGAGATTTGTAAAGCATTTTGAATTTTTCTTTTTTTTTTTTTCAATGGTGATATAATAGAGTCTCTAAGCAAGCTATGAAATCCTTTTTATTCTGCTCATATTTTAAGCTAGAAGTAAACTGCTCCATTTAGCCCCGAGGCAGTGAATTTAAAGCTGCTGCTTTGCTGTGGGCTGGTCTTCCTTCCTCCCTCCCTCTATCATGAGAACCAAAGGAGGCACTTGCTGTGGCTGGAATGAGCTCCAGCTGGGTTCCCAAGAGACGACAGTTGTCCCTTAGTTCGACTGACCCTTTCAGAAAGAGGGAACCTATAACTTCTTCCACTAACTTAACCTGCATATAAATAAGAGGCCCTGCAAGCTCAAGGAACCTGCCTTACTTCCTACCCTTGTAAAGTCTCCACTCTTCCCCCTAGAGAAAGTTATTCAGTACCAGGGGCCAGTCTTTCATGCACTTACCAAGAAATAAAAAGAGCTGCCCAGCATTGTGGAAAGGCTAGAGTGCCTGCTGAGCAAACTAGCGAGTGTGACCTGGGGGCCAAGCAGTAACACACTGTGTCCAGTAGTACCTTTTTGATCTATTAAACTGCCAGCCAGTCTCCTGCCCCACCTGTAGGTCTACTAGGACAGATGAAACAGATGGGAGCTCAGATACATAGAGGAGTTCAGGATGATTGAGGTAGCATTTTAATTCTATAGGAGGGAGCATGGGATGGTCAATACAAAGTCTTGGAACTCATGGCTTATCTTTTATAAAATATTAAGTCAGACCCCTACCCCAAATGAAACTGCTGGATCCAGTGTAAAGATGTAAGCATGCTGTTTATACTACAAGTAGCCAGATATTTCAGCTAGGCTGTTACTCTGCAGTTAGATCTTGGGTGTTCAGTAGATTTATAGTTCAGTTCAGTTCAGTTGCTCAGTCGTGTCCGACTCTTTGCGACCCCATGAATCGCAGCACGCCAGGCCTCCCTGTTCATCACTATCTCCTGGAGTTCAGTCAGACTCACATCCATCGAGTCAGTGATGCCATCCAGCCATCTCATCCTCGGTCGTCCCCTTCTTCTCCTGCCCCCAATCCCTCCCAGCATCAGAGTCTTTTCCAATGAGTCAACTCTTCTCATGAGGTGGCCAAAGTACTGGAATTTCAGCTTTAGCATCATTCCTTCCAAAGAAATCCCAGGGTTGATCTCCTTCAGAATGGACTGGTTGGATCTCCTTGCAGTCCAAGGGACTCTCAAGAGTCTTCTCCAACACCACATAGCTCAACTGGAATTCCATCACCTCCACTAGCTTTGTTCGTAGTGATGCTTTCTAAGGCCCACTTGACTTCACATTCCAAGATGTCTGGCTCTAGATTAGTGATCACATCATCATGATTATCTGGGTCGTGAAGATCTTTTTTGTACAGTTCTTCTGTGTATTCTTGCCACCTCTTCTTAATATCTTCTGCTTCTGTTAGGTCCATACCATTTCTGTCCTTTATCGAGCCCATCCTTGCATGAAATGTTCCCTTGGTATCTCTAATTTTCTTGAAGAGATCTCTAGTCTTTCCCATTCTGTTGTTTTCCTCTATTTCTTTGCATTGATCGCTGAAGAAGGCTTTCTTATCTCTTCTTGCTATTCTTTGGAACTCTGCATTCAGGTGCTTATGTCTTTCCTTTTCTCCTTTGCTTTTCGCCTCTCTTCTTTTCACAGCCATTTGTAAGGCCTCCCCAGACAGCCATTTTGCTTTTTTGCATTTCTTTTCCATGGGGATGGTCTTGATCCCTGTCTCCCGTACAATGTCACTAACCTCATTCCATAGTTCTTCAGGCACTCTATCTATCAGATCTAGGCCCTTAAATCTATTTCTCACTTCCACTGCATAATCATAAGGGATTTGATTTAGGTCATACCTGAATGGTCTAGCAGTTTTCCCTACTTTCTTCAATTTGAGTCTGAATTTGGTAATAAGGAGTTCATGATCTGAGCCACAGTCAGCTAAGAACATAATAAAAGTTTATTTGGGACATTTCTAGAAAATACATATTGTTTTCTGTGTATATCAGCAAAAATCCACTTATAATCTGCTTATATGTGGGCAGCTGAGCAAAGGAGGCAAAACGGCGAGGTGACGAGAGCCCCGAAGGAGTCTCAGAACCCCAAGTTCAGATTGCTGGGCTATGTGGCTATGAGGAAAATCACTTTGTCTCCTTGGATCCCAGTTGCCCGGCTGTAGGAGAGCAGAGAGCTGGGCGCTATGGTGGCCAGCGGCCCTTTGCTCGCTGCTCGGGTAGCCGGCAGCCCCTGTGCCCTTGTGGTGCTCATCCTCACCTGGTCTTCACCTGCTCTGCGCTGAGAAGCCAGGTGGTCGGTTCATGAGGCTCAGGTAAGGTGCATTGGAGAACCTGCGGGGCTCCCTCCTGAGTGCTCTCCCATGGGGCTCTGATTTGCTCCTGAGCGCCTCTCTTTGCTTCCTGGTTCACTGGTGAGAGGGGTGAGATGGTCACATAAATGACCCCTGCTTCAAGCTTACATGTGGTCCTTATACCGTAAAACAACAATGGCACTGCATCCTGTCAGTATGTATTTCCAGTATTGACAGTGGTATTCCAGAAAAACATTTCTTGCTCTTACAGGAATTTTATTATTTTTTGTCTTGCTCTGTAGTCATAACATCTACAAATGAAACTATTGAGAATTGTCCTATGTAGACTTGTTCCTGTTTGAGAACACTGGGCATCCCCTTGTAAGAATACTGAGGTTATGGTATTCTGGATCAGGACGTTTCAAAGGAACCATTTGTCTGCTTAATCTCAGTCTTCTAAAATGTTCTTAACTGTTTTTAAAAAAATATTTGTTTGTCTGCACTCGGTCTTAGTTGCTGCATGTGGGATCTAGTTCTTTGACCAGGGATCAGACCCAGGCCCCCTGTATTGACAGTGTGGAGCCATAGCCGCTGGACTACTAGAGAAGTACCCTTAAAATGTTTTAAATCTATTAAAAAAGAAACTCAGTAGAACTTCTGACAATGCAGGAAGGTACTTGGTCATCCTACTAGCATTTAGAAATCTGTATTTCACTCAAGAAAATTTACCAATTACATGTCTCCTGCTTTTAAGAACACTGTATATAAATATAGCTGTATGCTGAACTGACTTTGTTGCATGGGAAAATGTCTTGGTCGTTGACATACATATAGTATACTATAGCATATATACCTTTAATAATGATCATCTCCTTGAGTTGGCAATAAGCAACTCTCCGGTTCTCAGACTTCAGCCCACTTCACGACTAAACATGGGCTTCATAGGAATCTGCTTGCAGTTTCTTAGTCACATGAGAAAGATCTGGGGTTTCTAATTAACCACAAACTTAATGATAACGCTGGCAGTGTCGTGCATCTGCTGAAAGAACCAATGCAAATGTAGGTCACGTTGATAGATCAGCAGTGCCTAACTAGAGGAAGTGATCTTCCCCCTAGGAAAAGACTGCCGGGCTCAGCCGTTCACCCCAGGCTGAGGTGATGTGAGGTGGGTGGCAGCAGGTGGTGCCTGCCTGAGGTCTCGGTCCTTGTGGGGAGAACCTGGAGAGGGTGGTGCTGTCTAACACTGGCCTGCAAGTCCACAGTGCTGCTGCTTTTGGCAAATCCACATGTCCTATTTCATCCCAGAAAGGGTTCTGGCATCAGCATTAACCCTGCCACCCCCACCCCATCAACCACCTTAATGCCTACAAACCTGAACCAGGTTGCTGTCCACGTAGAGATATTTTCAGAGACAGTCAGGAGCATGCAGTCCTACAGAGTGGGGAGAATCTGAGACCAGGACACTCTGCACGTGGACACTCAATTCCCGGTAGTACCTTGAACCCCTTTAAATTTGTTTCCTCCTCACAAAGTTCAAGGGCTTCCCCGATGGCTCAGCAGGTAAAGAATCTGCCTGCAATGCAAGTGACGCTGATTCAATCCCTGGGTCTGAAAGATCCCCTGGAGGAGGGAAGGGCAACCCGTTCCAGTATCCTTGCCTACGAAATCCCACGGACAGAGGATCCCATGGCGGGCCACAGTCCATAGGGTTGCAAAAGAGTCGGACATGACTGAGCAGGCATGCACGCCTAAAGTCCAACCACAGCAACTAAGTAAGGGGTCGCCTACAACCTCTTCCTGCTCACCAACTCAGGAACCACCCTGACCCTCTCACCCCAGCTTCATTGCCCTCTACTATTAAGGTTTGTGGAACCTTGGTGTTCAGGCTGCACTCCATGCGTCTACCCTCTCTCAGGTTTGGGGCCATAAGCCCAGAAGCTACCTTTGCCCTGCCTTGGGTTACCACTCGGTCATCCCTCTCCATGCGCAGCCCTTGGCAATTCAGTCACAACGCAAAGCAGAATTCTCTGGCCACCACTTGGCTGTTTGGGTTCCTGTTGAGCCTTCTAGTGCTAAACTTCACTGTCAGGCTGTTGATGCTGGCACCCCTGAGTTAAGCTCCCTCAGCTGCCAGCAAGGACACTGCTGCCACCAGGGTCCATTCCCATCTGTTTTCCAGTGCCTGGGGGCCTGCGGGGAGACCTGTGCTGGCCCAGGCAGAGACTTGAACTTGTGCCACAGGGAGGAAGAGAAGAAATTATCAAATGTAGGCAGAGATTATCCCACCAAACACACACTGAATCCAAGTAATAATACAGGATCTGGGCCAACAGGGGTTAAGTCAAAAGAGGCAAGTGTAAATAGAAAATATATATGTAATAGGAAACCTGGAAGACATTCCAAGAGGTTTCTGTGTTTTGGATCGTCGTCGTCTTCTTTTAAATTTAATGTTCTGGCCGTGCTGCCTGACATCCGTGCCGCAGGATCTTAGTTTCCCAATCAGGAATCAAACCTGCACCCTCTGCAGTGGAAGTGCAAAGTCTTAACCACTGGACTGTCAGAGAAACCCCCTTGGACCCCTTTCTAAAAACCCTCCGTGCCCCTCTATTCGCTGGCCTCTGGGAGTCCAGTCTGGCAGTAACTGCTCTAAGACTCCTAGATGAAAATGTTGCTTTCAAGTATATT
Organism: Cephalophus harveyi; assembly: GCA_006410635.1. Classification (NCBI taxonomy): domain Eukaryota; kingdom Metazoa; phylum Chordata; class Mammalia; order Artiodactyla; family Bovidae; genus Cephalophus; species Cephalophus harveyi. The sequence goes on along the minus strand of SJYT01027948.1, from coordinate 112,958 downwards.
TCCCATTAGTGTGATTTTTTATCACCAGAGAGACCTCTGTTTTCTTTAGTCCTGGAACAGAGTCATCCATCTCCTAAAATTATGTCTGTTGTGTGAACAGGTTTAGATAAAGTGCACGGTGGGTATTCAGCCTCTTGATGAACAAAGGTGTTTCTGTTCATTATTCCTACAGTAGTGCACTCTCTCTTCTGAGCTCAACATCCATCTTGCCTATCGCAATGGATATTTTTCTTCCAGTACCACAGGTGTTCCTCAGGAAGATCTTTTTATTTTAGGTGTTGATAGATTTGGATTGTAAAAGAATTGTTCCACTAAACCAGCCCCAACATTTCATCAGCCCCCTTGGGAGAAATAGGAGTCATCCCCAAATCCAAGATATGAGAATCCGTATGTTTAACAGAAAAATGAGTGGCTAGTTCTAAAGACATACTCCATCATAGGGTTCTTTTCATAATAAGCTAGCTCTTTGACCTATGATTCAATTTACATGAAAGAAAATCTGTTTTCATGCATTTCACAAACATCTCTGGCATAATATTGTATACACATTGCCCCATTATGTACGATATAATGGTGCGGCCTAGGCTTTGGTTTTTGCCAATCAAAAAGCTTTGCCTTTTATGATGCCAGACTCAAAAATGTAGAGAATGTACTCCAAGCCTACCTTAACAAAGGACTTTGGATTTATTGACCATGACTTTATCTTGAATCTGTTTATATTTTCATTTGTGCCATTTGGGCTATGGCAAGTTGCGTGTTTCCCACTAGTATTCAGGTACTATTCTTTTTTTTCTCCTTGACTCGGGGTCACAAACTCAGATGTCTAACATCATAAGTCCTCAAAGTGGTCTGGTGTCCCATTTGCAGAGAACAGCTACTCTCAATTTCAGTCCCCATTGCCATGTGGGAAGTTGGGACCAGTGTGGCTAAAACGTTCAGACTTTTCACTAGAAGCCCCCAAAGTTTTTAAACATTGTTGAGTTTAAAAAAGACAGTGAGTTTAAAAAAGACTGTGTAAGCCAGTAGTCCCCAGTCCATAGGTACCCCATTTTATTTCTGGATGCTGTGTCTGTGTTTCTGCATGCCAGATCCCATAGGTACCCACTTCGTTTCTGTCTTAAGCAAACCTCTTTTTCATTTCATGCATACCTCCTTGTTACTGGGATTCTGTGTATAAATTCATAGTCTCCAAATTGTGACTACACTGGAGTGGGTTGCCATTTCCTTCTCCATTGTGTGAAAGCGAAAAGTGAAAGTGAAGTCGCTCACTCGCGACCGACTCCTAGCGACCCCATGGACTGCAGCCTACCAGGCTCCTCCATCCATGGGATTTTCTAGGCAAGAGTACTGGAGTGGCTTGCTATTGCCTTCTCCGCCAAATTGTGACAGTGTTTAAAAAAGTCATTCTTTCAACTTCCATCTTCACACACTAAAGACTCATTTATTTTTGTATTTGGCTGTGCTGGGTCTTAGCTATGGTTTGTGGGATCTAGTTCCTTGAGCAGGGATTGAACCCCAGCCCCCTGCACTGGGAACTCAGTCTTAACCACTGGACTACTAGGGAGTCCCAAGACTATTTTAAATTATTCTATAATTATGCAGACACAGCTCCATGCTGCATTTGGTTCACCTTGACTCAAGGCAGAGTCACAGATACCAGTAAAACTATAAAGTCAGTCTTGTCATCTGTTGTTGCTAAGAGTTGTTGTTCTTGATGGCAAGTGGCAATGTCACAGTCACAGGCCAACCAACTCTTCTTCATTCTCTCTGCAGCCGGCGTTCCACCCAGCTGACAGCGTGCGAGGGACCCGCCACCACGGGCTAGTGGAGAGACCGTCCCGGACTCGCTTCCACCCCCTTCACCGACGATCCGGGGACAAGCCGGGACGACAGATATCCTTTTTCATTGTCTAAGGAGAGGATACGTTTTGAAATGTTTGAAAACTTTTCAGAATTTATTTTCCCAGTAATTTCCTTTTGGCCTCCAAATCTTCGTTTCATCTGATGAATGGAGGCAATAAACCTAAGTGACTTGGAAACTAGAAACATTTCTGCAACTAAGAATTGGAAGGATCCCTGTAGGTGTTTACTTTATGAAAGTGTCAATAAAGTTCCGTCTAATGAAGTAACTGTACATAAACAGTCTGTCATTCAGCCCCATTGCAAGGCCTTCTCAGCATTTTCTTCAGACATTGACAAAATCAGAATTAACCCTGACTTTAAACCAGGTTAGATTTAGTCGGTTCCACTAAAACAGACATACAGATAGGTGATTTATGGCTATTTCTGTTCACGCACTGGCCTGCTGCTAGAACTTATGGAAGAAATTTTTATATAATTTTCTATATAGGGAATTTCAGACTCAATCAATGACAACTAAAATACAAAGCTGGTATTTAGGAGAATCTTGCATAGTGATATTTATTCACACCAAATCCTATGCTGTGAAGTAGGAAGACAGAAAAGGAGGCTGTGAACTCATCGGACAATTTTATTTATCAGGCCAGAGCAGGATGTGGTCTGGGGGTGTGTACAGGGCTTTGGGAAACAGGCCTGAGCTGGGATTTGCGGGAGAGGAGGCAGGTAAGTATTCCAGGAGAGTCTGCACTCTGCCCTGGTTCTTCTCACCCGCAGGGCCGGAGGGAGGCAGGAGGGGCGGGGTGAGTCTTGCTGCAGAGCTGGGTTCCTGGCAGTGATGGTAGGGTTGGCTTCAGCAGCCTAGAAAGCAGGAAGTGGGGGGAGGGCTCTCGTGTTTACCGAGCACCTACTCATGCCAGGCACTGTGCTAGGCAATTCATAATCATTCAGATGAACTCAAAATTTACTGGGCAGTTTGCTTTTTTAACCCCCATTTCCCAGTGAGGAAACTTGAGTGTCAAAGTGACCTGCCCCAAATTCCACAGCTGAGGCTAGAAGGGCCCAGATTCAGCCCCAAGTCGAGCTGACTGACCCCCTAGCCTGGGCCGCCTTCTTGCTCCAGCGCTCAGTCGCCCCCAGGACCACACTCAAGAGAGACCCCCGTGGAGGAGGTGTGGGACACAGAGGAACTCCCACTGCTTGTCTAGCTCTCAGGCTTCTCACAGTTTTTTATCAATCTGAGGCGAGGATAAGGACCCCAGTGGATGTTTGCTTCTCCCCTCTCCCCACCCAGGGGCTCCCCACCCAAGTCCACCAAGATGCCTTGACTGCTGACATCGTGCGGCCGTTATCAGAGCAGGTGAGAATGATGACTGAGTCTTTCCCTTTCCCTTCTGGGAGGTGGGAATTCTACCATTTAACCACCAACACATCCCTCAAATTCCTTTCTGGAATGTATCATAACTTCTACATAGAAATGCAGAAGGGAAATGAAAATGGAGGCAGTTCTTCAGCAAATTCACACGTGTGTAGGTGGTTGTCCATCGAACCATTGTCTAAATTGTTTGGAATTTTCCTGTAAAAGACTTAGTGTATTCCTTTGCTTGATGTGACTAACATTATATCTTTTCCTAATTTCTCAGTTCCCTCTTTCTCTCAGAGATGTTCTCTCTAAATATTTTAATATATACAGATATATTTATGCCTACCTCAGATCTTTTTTACAGCAGTATAGTCTAAATATATGCATATACTTACAGCTTTTTAATTTTTAAAATTTTTATTTTATTTTGGCTGCACCTTGCTGCTTGCAAGATCTTAAATTCCCCCACCAGGGATTGAACCTACTCCCCCTGCAGTGGAAGTATGCAATCTTAACCTGGACTACCAGGGAAGTCCTCCTCACAGCTATTGTTTTTTTTTTAACTTTTTATTTTGTATTGAGCTATAGCCAGTGAGCAAACAATGTTGTGATAGCTTCAGGTGGACAGTGCAGGGACTCAGACATACATATACATGTATCCATTCTACCCCCAACCCCCACTTCCATCCAGGCTGCCACATAACAATGAGCAGAGTTCCCTGTGTTGTACAGTAGGTACTTGGTTATTCATTTTAAATACAGCTGTCTCATAGCTTTTTTTTTTTTTGGCTGTGCTCGGTCTTGGCTATTGTGAGGGCTTTCTTTAGTTGCAGCAAGTAGGTGCTCCTCTCTAGTTGCAGTACGCAGCCTTCTCCTTGCAGTGGCTTTTTTTGTTGCAAAGCACAGGCTCTAGGCACACGGGATCCAGTAGTTGTGGCACATGGGCTTAGTTGCCCTGCAGCATGTGGGATCTTCCCAAACCAGGGATCGAACCAGTGTCCTCTGCATTACAAGGTGGATTCTTAACCACTAGACCACCAGGGAAGCTCTCATAGCTTTTTAAACTAGAAGACTATCTAGAAGAGGAGGAGATTGAGGAAAGGCAACAGAGAAAAATGTTCATTCACTTAAAAACAGTTGGTGTTGGGCGCCATTTACATTCTGTGGATGTCATGGCAAACAGTCACGCACTTCTGCCCTCTAGTCGCTCACAATCTAGCGGAAGAGGCTGTGTGGCGGCTGCAGGAGCCACGGCCCGGAGGCTGTGCAGACTCCGAGGCGCACAGCCTGAACCAGTCCTGGGGGGACGGAGAAGGCATCCTGGAGGAAAACCTGAGGCTTGAAGGATAGGTAACATGTGAGAGGACAGTGTTTTTATTTATTGAACAGGTATTCTCACAGAACCCCTTCTCTGCACAGGTACTGTTCTAAGCACTGGGGACTCAGTGGTGAGAGAGACAGCGGTGTCCCTGCCTTCCTGAGTGGGTGATGTCAGACAGCAGACAGGTTAAAAAAAAATGATCAAAGCAAAATAATTTCAGGTGGTTGTAAGTGACAGACAGAGAGGAAGACACCCCTGGAGGGAATGCTTCAGGCAGAGGGAATAGCTTGTGCAAAGTGCCAGAGAGGGAGACTCCACTGTGTGTGCAGGCCACTCTGTCTCCTTTCAGGCAGTAAGTCGTAGGCTGTATAACTTGACCATGTTTCCGGGTCAATTCATGAGAGCAGCTGCAAGGCAGATCACCTCCTAAGGGGAGGAGAAGCAGGAACCAAATAAATATATAGATGAATTAGAGTTTCTCATCAGACAGTACACATCTGATTCACAGACCATGAGACGTCTCTCTCTCTTAAGCACCTAATGGGGGTCCCAGGACTGGACATCTGCTGACTCAAAAGAGTTGTTTAGTGTAGGTGTGCCCATGAATAAACAGTGAGTCTCCTTTGATGAATCAAGGGACCTTGAGCTCCTGTGTTGAGTCCCTAAGTCATGTCTGACTCTTTGCAACCCATCAACTACAGCACGCCAGGCTTCCCTGTCCTTCACTCTCTCCTGGAGTTTACTCAGACTCATGTCCATTGTGTTGATGAAGCCATCCAACCATCTCATCCTCTGTCACCCGCTTTTCCTCATGCCCTCGGTCTTTCCCAGCGTCAGGGTCTTTTCCAGTAAGTCAGACCTTCATACCAGGTGGCCAAAGTTTTGAGCTCCTAGTAAAATGTAAAAGTAGAATGATTTTATGAAGATACTAAAATATGTAGAAAAGATGGGGAAGAGGGCTGCAGTGCCATCTTTTCTTTCATGGTCTACATTCATTTTATTTTGTGATAATTTGCTTAAAATGGTTGCCTTTCTCACCAGTCTATTACCTCCTGAATGAAGTTTTATCATTTGAAAGGATTAACACTGGTTTGAATCTTTGTTAGAACAAAGAGAAGACGTGTACCCAGAATTTTCTTATTCTAGCTGTTTCTTGGCTTGGGTGTTATTTTAGGTCGCGGGTACACTGGCTTAGGAAGGGGTCGGTCTCATGATACAGTGATTGCAAATACAGTGGACACTGCTAACTGTGTGGCCAGACACGAGCAGCAGAGCGCCGGCAACAGGGCATTCCTCCCCCGGTGGGCGGCCATGGTCACAGAGAAGGCTGGCGCAGTGGGCTCTGAGCTCTGCCATGCGCATGGGGCCACCACAGGCAGAGACAGGGCACTGCCCAGCTGAGCGCCGGTCCAGGCCACACTCGGGACAGAGGAGGCGCTGACTGGTCCCCGACTGGGGGTCTGGGCTTGAGAACTCAGAGGAGAGGCCCTCCCGCCTTCCTGCAGCTGCTTGTGTCCTCAGCAGCCCTTCTCACTCCTCAAAGGAGCAAACGTGTACCCCAGACACCATCCTGCTGAGTTTCCAAACTATTAACATAAATTTACATATTTGTCATATGCTCTCAGACCCGAGGGTCGTACATAGAAGAGGAGGAGGACACACTAATGACGCATAGAAGTGCCTTCCTCTCAAAGAGATGTGTTTTTAGGAAGAGAGAAAAACAAACGTCTAGAAAATTTCTGGTTTATATTGCCAGCAAGGTTGGAGCGTGTGTTGCATCTGGAAAACTAGAATGTATGGTCATGATGAGACGCCTTGAGATCCACTAAAGCTAGGAGTGGCTTTCCTCTTTAGAGCAGGCCTTGCTTTGGTTCTGTTCATACAAGGAGATGAAAATGTTAGAACATTGGTTTATAGAACAAAACTGTTTCTTCGAAGGGCATCGCCTGTTGTATTTGAGAAATGTTGGACTCTGTCTCTTCTGGAAGCATCACAGTTTTATATTAGGGCAGTGGGAAGCCTGGCAGTTAAGAAACTTTAACCCAGAGTTTCCAAATCTTGTTTGATCACTAAACCCAGTTTTTACCTAACACCCATTAAAGATTTCCATCTCAAAGGGAATGCAAGTTGTTAGAGTTTTAAGGGGGAAAGAGTCAGACTTCAGAATTCTACCCATCTCCCACTTGTCACTCGTGTGCTGAGATAAACAGGAAGACATCCTCGTACACTCAAGGACCAGAAAAGACCTCGTCCCTGCGCCTCTCTTCATGAGTGACGTGCAGATGTATTCTAGCAGGACGTCATTGGAAGCCAAAGGACTAGAGGAAGTTGAGCGATGATGAAGACATGGTTAAGAAACTAGGAAGGAACCAAATGCTGACTAGTTTTATTGGTTTTATATATTAAATCCGGCCCTGACACCTGTCTCAGTGAGTGTGGGTTCTACTAAGCAGACCTAGAGTTCAGGAACCCTGCCAGCTGCGTGGACGACCATGGGCCAGCCCCACAGCCCCAGTAGAAAACAGGGTTCCAGAGGGGAAGAGAGAGCCTGGCACCCCAGGCTGCTCCTGAGCCCTGCCCCAGGTGCCCTTCCCGCATGGGAACAGGAAGCCAAAAGAAGAACCGGGCCATGCAGCCATGACTCGGGAGCCCGGGGAAGATTCAGGGTGGGTCTTGTGTGGGGTTTCTGATGCTCACTGACCCCACCCATGTGCGGGGAAACGGGCCACAGATGTCCTGCCTCATCAACAGAAGGGCAGAACGTTCTCAGAGACTGAGGCCTTCCCCTCTAACATTATCCGAGCTGAGAAGGAACAGGAGTCCCTTGTGGGTGGACTGGGGCAGGAACAGGGAGGAAGGATTCGCCTCCGCAGAGCCGCAGGGCCTTGGGGAGAGAGGACAGCCCAGGGTGACTGACACCTCCACCTGAGCGCCTGGTGGAGGGCGCCCCCATTACTTACGATGGACTGGAACACGATGAAGGGAGGAGAGGCAGCATGATGAGTCGGGTTGGAGGTAGAGTTTGGGATGCTTTGGGTGGAGAAGCCAAGTAAGGCAGTGGGAAGGGCGGGCTTGGAGTTCATGAGAACTGTGGCAAGCTGGAAGTATGGATTCACGAGTTACTGGACTGTGGGTGATGGATGGAGCCAAAGGCATGGATGGGACTGAGCCAGGCAAGCATGGAGGGCAGAGGAGGGGGGCTGCCTCTCAGAGTCTCCTCAAGTGCTCTTCCCAGAGTGGCTGCACCCGGAATCTCTCTCCAGCCTCCCACCCTACTCCCACTCTACATGGTACCCACGATACCGAGGCTGTTCTCCCCATCACGTGCTTTTGAGAGCAATGCAGGCAGATGTGGGCTGAGAGACTGTGAGGCCATAGAAATTCTGGGACCACTAGGGTTGAAGGCAGAAGAGTAAGAGCCAGAAAAGGAGCTGAAAAGCAGTGCACAGGGGGATAAATCAAAAGATCCATTATAATGTGGGTTGTTTTTTGACTTAGGTTTAACTGAGGTGACGGAGGCTTTCCTGGTGGCTCAGATGGTAAAGAATCTGCCTGTAATGCAGGAGACCCAGTTTCAATCCCTGGTCAGAAAGATCCCCTGGGGAAGGAAATGGTAACCTACTCCAGTATTCTTGCCTGGAGAATCTCATGGACAGAGGAGCCTGGCAAGCTATAGTCCATGGGGTCACAAAGAGTGGGACACAACTGAGCGGCTCTCACTTTCACTTTCTTTCAAGGTGATAATGGATGAGGGGCTGATCTGGCTTGTTTTCCCTGTCACCTAGGCTGCTCTTCTGTTTGTTTCCTGGCAACTCGCAGACATTCTAGAAATGTTCATTGAATTGAATGGTAAATTCTAGTTTACAAATAAGGGTATTTTTTCTGTCTATTAGGATGTTCTTCGTGGCGTATTAGTACTGTGGAGTGATTAAATCCACCGGAACAAAGTTTTCTCAGATCTTCAGAAGAGCAAATAAACATTTTCTAAAAGCTGCTTCTGTTGAGTTTAGCTGTAAGCTACTGCCATGAGGGGCAGTAAAGCAGAGAGTATAGCACCCGCCTGCAATGCACGAGGCTTGGGTTCGATCCCTGGGTTGGAAAGACACTCTGAGAAAGAAATGACAACCCATTCCGGTATTCTTGCCTGGAGAATCCCATGCACAGAAGAGCCTGGTGGGCTACAGTCCATGGAGTCACAAAGAGTCAGACATGACCGAGTGACACACACACACACACACACACACACACACAAACACACACACACACACAGACTCTGACATGAGTTGCGCCCCCATTACTTACGATGGACTGGAACACGATGAAGGGAGGAGAGGCAGCATGATGAGTCGGGTTGGAGGTAGAGTTTGGGATGCTTTGGGTGGAGAAGCCAAGTAAGGCAGTGGGAAGGGCGGGCTTGGAGTTCATGAGAACTGTGGCAAGCTGGAAGTATGGATTCACGAGTTACTGGACTGTGGGTGATGGATGGAGCCAAAGGCATGGATGGGACTGAGCCAGGCAAGCATGGAGGGCAGAGGAGGGGGGCTGCCTCTCAGAGTCTCCTCAAGTGCTCTTCCCAGAGTGGCTGCACCCGGAATCTCTCTCCAGCCTCCCACCCTACTCCCACTCTACATGGTACCCACGATACCGAGGCTGTTCTCCCCATCACGTGCTTTTGAGAGCAATGCAGGCAGATGTGGGCTGAGAGACTGTGAGGCCATAGAAATTCTGGGACCACTAGGGTTGAAGGCAGAAGAGCAAGAGCCAGAAAAGGAGCTGAAAAGCAGTGCACAGGGGGATAAATCAAAAGATCCATTATAATGTGGGTTGTTTTTTGACTTAGGTTTAACTGAGGTGACGGAGGCTTTCCTGGTGGCTCAGATGGTAAAGAATCTGCCTGTAATGCAGGAGACCCAGTTTCAATCCCTGGTCAGAAAGATCCCCTGGGGAAGGAAATGGTAACCTACTCCAGTATTCTTGCCTGGAGAATCTCATGGACAGAGGAGCCTGGCAAGCTATAGTCCATGGGGTCACAAAGAGTGGGACACAACTGAGCGGCTCTCACTTTCACTTTCTTTCAAGGTGATAATGGATGAGGGGCTGATCTGGCTTGTTTTCCCTGTCACCTAGGCTGCTCTTCTGTTTGTTTCCTGGCAACTCGCAGACATTCTAGAAATGTTCATTGAATTGAATGGTAAATTCTAGTTTACAAATAAGGGTATTTTTTCTGTCTATTAGGATGTTCTTCGTGGCGTATTAGTACTGTGGAGTGATTAAATCCACCGGAACAAAGTTTTCTCAGATCTTCAGAAGAGCAAATAAACATTTTCTAAAAGCTGCTTCTGTTGAGTTTAGCTGTAAGCTACTGCCATGAGGGGCAGTAAAGCAGAGAGTATAGCACCCGCCTGCAATGCACGAGGCTTGGGTTCGATCCCTGGGTTGGAAAGACACTCTGAGAAAGAAATGACAACCCATTCCGATATTCTTGCCTGGAGAATCCCATGCACAGAAGAGCCTGGTGGGCTACAGTCCATGGAGTCACAAAGAGTCAGACATGACCGAGTGACACACACACACACACACACACACACACACACACACACACACACACACAGACTCTAACATGAGTAGGCTTCCCTGGTGGCTTAGTGGCAAAGAATCTGCCTGCCAGTGCAGGAGACATGTACCAATCCCTGGTCCAGGAAGATCCCCTGGAGAAGGAAATGGCATCCCACTCTAGCATTCTTGCCTGGAAAATCCCATGGACAGAGGACCCTGGTGGGCCACAGTCCACAGGGTCGCAGCATTGGATACGATTTAGTGACTGAACAACAGCAGCAACTGACATGAGTGATAGCTAACATTAGGGCGTCTCTTGATGCCAGTAGGTGTTGGGTTTTGAATATCCGTTAAGTGAGACGTGAATGGTGAGAACTGGGAGCGCTCAGAGGTCACATCTTTTAACTTTTGATGCCTCAGCCCCATCATATTAAAATTTCAGAAATTCACCACGTTTCCACGTTGTTGATATACCTCAGAAAGGCTAACATGCTGACCCACTCCTCAACATTGAAAAGATCGATGTTTGATCATTGTACTACTATTACACCACTGTGTTCTATTTTGTTTACAGGTTCTAGATAAGTGGACTTAATGACTTTAAAGGTGGCAGTGTCCTGAGAGAAGTGGTAAATTTCTGCTTCAGAATTAAGTATTTCTGGACAGACGTTCATTAAAATCTGCTGAAAAGAGAAAGGCCCAGTGCCTTCTCCCTAGTGGTTCTTCCAACTAAGATACTGCCGTTTTTCCTCCCAGAGGCATTCTTGTTTCTTCTCCACCTTTTCTTCTCTGTCTCCTACTGTGGTCCATTCCGACCTGTACTTTGCATGCATGCATATGTATTAAGTCGCTTCGGTTGTGTCTAACTCTTTGCAACCCCATGGACTGTAGCCCATCAGGCTCCTCTGTCCATGGGATTTTTCAGGCAAGAATATTGGAGTGGGTTGCCATGCCCTCCTGCAGGGGATCTTCCGGACCCAGGGATCCAACTCACACCTCTTATGTCTCCTGCATAGCCTAATAGTTAATGTTGAAGAAGCGTCTGGTCTCTCTTCTGAAAGCACCTCTGTTTTATTGCATGACTAAGATTCAGATTAAGAAAGAAGGTAACTAGACATGACCACACTAGTGCACAGGAAGTGAAACTTGTGATCATAGTGCTTCTGGCAGAGAAACATTTCGCTCAGAGTTCATCAGTGTCCATGTTTTACTAATGCCAGGTTCTGCCTGCATGATAGCTCCTTCTCCATCAAGGGCTCCGTTTCCTCCTGAGCCTTAGATGGTGATGGCTTCTTTTATGCAGAATCACCGAAGATCACAGGAGAATAATATGACTTAGAATGTTTTGAGAAGGTATTCTGTGCGTATAATTAAATTAACCAAACGGCTCTATTGTACTCAGCACATACAGTGTAGCATCCCATCTGTTTTTCCCTGTTTCCATTTCATCTGGAATGTGTTCTAAGGTAGGCTAGACCCAGTGAAGAATACAGAATCCATAAAACGGGGCCCCTGACCATCTAAAGAAGTTCACATTTCTCCACAAACCTAATGTAGCTCTCTTTGGGTTATAAGAAACAGGAACCCTCAACTTGAAGAAAAAGGAAATGTATTGGCTTATGTTACTAGAAGCCCAGAGGGCTAGCTCAATCCAGGGGTCCGTACAATAGCACTGAGACTCAGTATCTGGGGGCGTGCCACCTCTACCTTGACCTCCAGGGAGAGAAACCCAGGCCCACGTGGTCCCCGAGCTCACCACCTCAGCTGGGGGCAGTCCTTTCTTCCCCTGTTTGTATCATGAGCCCATCCCTGAACTAGTCACAGGGGTTAAGTGACGTTGAATGGAAATGCTGGGTGTGGGTACCTTCTGTGGGACAGGGAAGCCTACACAGAGTGACAGCCAAACCAGGTTTCAGGTGGGGGTGCAGGCAGTTCTTGAAAGTAAAAGAGGTTGGGCACGCAAAAAAAAAAAAACACCCCACATGAATCATGCACAGATGGTGCTGGTTAGGAGACAGAGGAATGGACTTTCCAGGGGAAGTTGATAAGCCAAAGTAGGAGGAAGAGCTGTCGGGTATAGAGATAAAGATACCAACGGAAAACTCAGCAGCTGAACTCCGCACAACTCCAGTCTCTTAGTTCTTCCTCAGCTTCCCCTTCATCTGAGTTTTCCTTGATTGAAATTTCTACTTCGATGGTAGCACGCTTGGAGCAAATTACGCCTCACAGCCCCTGGATGAAAGTTGGCCCAGGTAAGCAAGTCATATTTTCAAAGATATGATGGGCATGTGCTGTGCTTGGACAGTCTCACTTTATTTTACCCACCTCAGATGTCATTTTAGAAATTTCTAATCTAAACCACAGACTCTTGTTTTCTCTTATAAAACTTAAGTCTCTCCACATATAATCATAGGCTTATATGAAAATCTAAAATTAAAAGTTATTTAAATCAATCTGAGTCTTCATTTTAAAGACCAAATAGAAACACATTCAGAATACATTGACCAATATAATAGTCTGATTTGGTATTATTGTATTTAAATATATAAAGGTGTCATGGTAAGCTACTGAAAGAAATAGAGGCGATAGTAAGCTCCTAAAACTATAATTTGCATAGTGGATTTGATTTAGGGTCTCTTTGAGTATTTTTATATGTAGAGAATATATACCCCCAATATAAATTGAGTATTTTTGGGAATAGTACTGAAGGTGACAGACTATAGAGTTAACTGAAAAGATTGTTACATCCAGTGGATGCATGATATCATTTTCAGATCACCTGGTCAGATTTAAGAGGCGTTTGAAATGGACATGTTGAAAACTTTTAGCTCCCTGGATTGAAGTCCATTCTCCATCTATTCTTGGGGCAAATACTGACAGCACTTACTGTGGATAATGTAGTCAGGACCTGGGAAAGGCAGGTATGAAGATGGATAACAGTGGGCCCCTACTGCAAGTAGAGTTTCAGCAACCCTTAAGAATCTTGGGATCCATGATTGTAGAATAAACACAGTATCTTATTTTAAATCATAAAAGTGTTAGGCAGTCCATGGCGCCTCTGTCCATGGGGATTCCCCAGGCAAGGATACTGGAGTGGGTAGCCATTCCCTTCTTCAGGGGATCTTCCTGACCCAGGGATCAAACCTGGGTCTCACTCATTGCAGACAGATTCTTTAATTAAATCATAAAAAGATATTTCCAATTTGAGATTGTAAAAAATTTGTATTTAAGAGAAAAATGTCCTGTGCTTTCTAGAGCATGAGGATTAGTTAGATTAATATTTTCAAACATTGGATTACTGTAGCAGTTATGTTCCTTTTTATGGAACTCTGTAGAGGAGTGCAGCATTTCTGTATCAGGGTTTGCCAGGCATCCCCTATGCACACATTCGGGGTATGTGATGAGGGGTAGTTTTCACACATCTGGAATAAGACCTCACATCCCCAGAGAGGAGTTGGTCATGGATCTGAAATATTTCGAAAGGCATTCAAAAGTGCTTGTTTGTCGTTTAAAAAAAAAGACCAAAAACCTCCTTGCATGCCCAGCTGGCTCATTTGCTCGCCCTATTCGCACGAATTTCTGATAGTTTTTATCATAGAAGTCAGAAATCACAGGACCTGGAGAGATCAGCTATGCAGCTGGGTGAGTAGAAGGGCTGGCTCTCAAACCCAGGCCTGAGGTTTCCCTTGCTCCTTGTGGACTGAACTTCTTTTCTTTTTATGTTATTCTGGTTTTTAAAGGCAGCAGCCTCCTTGGAAGGAAGAGAAGCACCCTGGGTTCAGGCTAACATCTGCACTCAACAGGTACATAGCTTGTTTTCTAGTAGAAATAAACTTTAAAGAAGGCAAATCACCTTGATGGTCCTGCTGCTTTTCAATCTATCATCTGTTTGCCAGAGTACTCTTATATCGATGGGCTGTGTTTATATGAAGTGTTAAAAAAAAGCAACCTAAATCTCCCACCATGTAGTGAATGTCTGCTCAGGACAATGTAGCTGTGAGAACATGAAGTCTGAGTGAATGACAGAATTTGCCTCCTACTCTGTGTCCTTGAGCAAGTTGCATAGCTTCTCTGTGTCTGTTTACTCATCTGGAAAAAGGAAGATAACAGTACCTACATCAAGGGATGGTTGCAAGGATTAAATAAGATACATAAGAAACACAAGGAAGCATAAGCATTCAGTAACGGCTTTGAGCTTCAAGCTTGACCCCAGTGTTTAGGTCGTTTTGTTCAATCCTGATCACATTCTACAAGAATGAGTATGACTTTCTGTTCTAAGAAGTTACAAATGACTTGTCCAAGGTCACTTAGCTAATATGTGATGGAACTGGGATTAAAAAAAAAAATTTTAGTGCAAAATTTTAACATACACAAAAAGGAAAAGCGTTACAAGAATTCTGTGTGCCCATCTTTTAGCTTCTATGTCTACCCTATCCCCTGCTCTTCCCACCCTTATCCCAGCACCAGCCAGATAGAGTATTTCACCTGCAAATATCTCTAGCACTATAAGGCTGATAGGAACCTTTAAAAAACAACAACAACAACATAACTGCAGTGCCATTATTCCAGTTAACAAAATTAACAATAATTCCTAATATTATCAAAAACCCAGTCTATACACATTTCCCCAGTTGTCTCTCTGCATTTGATTGATAGTCTCTTGAGTCTCTTTGAATCTGAACCCAAGTCTCCCCGGTCCCAGAGCCCTTGCTTTTGTTGCTGCTTCATCCTGGTTCTGAACTGCCTGTCCCTTGTGTAAACCCAACCCAGCCATGGTGCACAGTCCAGCCACGGGGCTTAGTGGCTGCAGAAGGCCATCACCCGAAGTAGCCCACAGAGAAGTATTTTAGGCTAATTTGAAGCCTCACACAAATTCTTTTTTGGCAGTTTGACCCTTGATGGGACAAGTAAATAATTTTGGAGTCAAAGCTGCATGTAAACTGCAACTGTCTGGGAGAATCTCAGAAATTTGCTATAGCTCCACACTCCCCCCAATTTTTGTCTTACAATTCTGTCACAATCTTAAAAACCATTGAGAGCCCTCAAACAGTATTTGTTCGTGTGGGTGCATTTGTTTGTATTTAGCTATTGATATTGGAAATTAAATTGAGAGATTTATAGAAGATACTTATTAATACCCTTAGAAATAGCAGTAATAAACTCATTACTCAGAAATAAGCTCATTTATGTCAACATAAATCATATTTTTGTAAGCACAGTTATATTTTCTGAAACAAACTAAATCACTGAGAAGAGAGGTGTTGTCCCTTTTATGTATCTCTTGAAGATAGCTTGATCCTCTGCTGTGTGTTCAGTCTGCATTGACATTGCGTGTCACAAGGCTCTGGAAAGCTACTGTGCTCGTGAGGGCGAGAGTGAAAGGGCAGAGAACACGTTAGGGTTATTCTGAAAATCGTCCCGACCTTGCATTCTCCCTAGAAGGGCTGGAAAGCCACTGCTTTGGTGATCCTTCCTGGGGGAGAAATTATCCCCAGATGGAGAAGATCTAGCCCAGCTGCAGAGAATATATTGGCCACAGCCATCTTCTGAGTTGTGAGGAAAGATGGAACGTTTCTTAAAGAAAGCCGTGAATCCAGTGTCTTCCTTGTTGAACCATGTCGTTATGCCACTAGCTTCAAAGTGTGAGATCTCACAAGTACAAATTGCTTTCTTCTGGGTGTGGGTCATCCTCAGAGGCTGATGTTGTTGTAAGGGACTGCAGGTAGGCCCAAACCCCTTATTTTATGGATGATTGTAAATCGGTTATTCTTGCTTTCTCTCCCGTTGGTAATTTTGGGGAAAGAATATTGCATTTTCACTAAGGAAAAAATGGATTTTTCAGCCAGACTCTGTCTCTCCCCGCTCCCCCTTAGGACCAATTCTGACTCTGCTCTTCACACCAGTGCTCTGAGTACCAAGCCCCAGGACCCCTATGGAGGAGGGGGCCAGTCGGCCTGGCCTGCCTCGTATGTGGGTAAGACACGTAGGCCGGATGCCAGCCACTTCTGTACCGTCTTGTTCTGTCCTCGGGGAGCGGGGGGAGAGAACAGCTTACACCGCGTGCCTTTCCCTGGCTCGTCTTCCCCGGGGAACAACTCCTGGCTGGGGAGGTGTGTGTGTGCTCGTGATGAGATGAGAGTGGACCTTCCCTCCCGCCTCTTCCTCTGCAGGTTCTCCTGGCGTGTCTCGGCCCTCAGACTTTCTGTCCTCCACACTCTCCCATTTTAAGGTCCTCATCAGTTTTATGGAGACTCATAGCAACTTTCTAACTGGTCTCCTTATTTGCAATCTCCTGTCTTCCCAGTCCAGTCTTATGTCGGGTTCTCTGAAAGCCCAGGATCTGGACAGACTGAGAAATAAAAGCAGAAGTGACACAGGGAGGTGGATGCCGCCTTTCCTCCTGATAAGAGGAAGTGGCTTCTCTCTGGGGGACCAGGTCTATTCAGACCAAACCCCAGAGGGACACTGACTCCCCCAGTGGCCAGCAGCCCCGGCCCAGGGCGGCCCTCACGGCTGGAGCCCTGCAGGCAGGGCCAGCCCCGGGGCCAGAGGAGCGGGAGCTCACCTGTTGCCCACTTTCCTGCAGGTCATTGTCCCGCCTCCCCAGGGTGACCAGGAGTGGGGGAAAGAGTCATGCTATCTGCTTCCAGAATGACCCAAATCTGATCAGATTCCAGTCACAGTGCCACTCCCCCACCTCCAGGAGAGAATCCAGATCTCCCAGTTTGGAACGACAGGGACCCCAGGATCAGTCGGCCTGTGCCCACCTCGCTCCCTCTTCTCCTTACTCACCAATCCTTCCCCTCCAAGTCTGTGAACTACTTTGGGTTCCAGAACTGCTTCATCCTGCTCCCATCTCATCCTCTCATAACTCACTCCTGACTCAGCTGGCCAGCACCCTCAGCTTTGTCCTCACGTCTGCAGAGCCATCCTTACCCTTCCTCCCTTTGCCAGCCCAGAACCTGCCATGTCCTTCCAAAATCCTGGAGCCCCTCCCTGTAGTGGCTGTCGTGCCACTGACTGCCTTTCCCATGGGTGTGCTTCTCCTCTTCTGCCCCAAGTAGATTGCTCTTTAAAAAAAAAAAAAAATTAACTTTTATTTCAAATAGGAAAGCATTTCTAGTGCGACAGGCATCAAGGTATTTAACAGGCATCAAAATTTAGTGCATAGTAACTTTGGATCATAGAGGTTTTTATTCTTGAGGGCAGCAGAGAAACCCCCGCAAAGGGTCTTGCAGGGGAAGCTCTTACAAGAACCCCACGTGAAGCAACTATGTGAGGGGCTGCTCCCCGTAGATTGCCTGCAGTCAGCGTGTTAATGGTCTTATCTTCCACACAGAGTCAGGCATGGAGGAGCCCTCAGTGATGGGGAGTGAGGAGGATTTACTTGGTGGCTTATGCATACAGAGCACACTCTAGTCACTGACTAAGCTGCACCTGAATCACGTTTGGTTCAGTAAGATGACGTCCAAGCCTGCCTTTCTGGGGTTTATTAACTAGCAGAAACAAGGGTCTTGAAATAGCCATTCCATGTGCACACTGACCGTTGTCCACAAACAGAGCTGTGTGTTTGGTCTGAAAACGGGAATAAATACATCTTTGGCCAAGATAATACTAGCCTTTCTAGTTTCCTTTACTTTTTGGATAAGTTTAAAGCCTGAGTAGTCCCTATTCCTTCTGAGGAATCCATTCTGGGTCTTGTTTCCTTGCATACAGTAGGGGTGGGGTTTAATCATCCCGGTATGTGTTGTGATAATGCTGTATTTGTTCCCTTGATGCAATTCAGAGATGCTCCGTTTACCCAAGCAGTTTGTCAAGTATGAGCTGTTTGAGGACAGGATGGGGCTGTCGAGCTTTGTGTGCACACATGCGGCTGGGAGAGTAAAGCTGGCAGTTGTGTTGAAGCTGCATGTGGTTCCACCACTTACCACTTAGAGGAGTAGGACCTATGGGAAGCTGGAGTAGTTTAGCTTCCACATCGGTAGTTATAAGTAGTGCGTAGGAATATATAAGCCTATAGACTTGCCCGGTGGTCCAGCAGTTAAGACTCCACACTTCCAATGCAGGGGGTATAGGTTCAATCCCTGGTCGGAGAACTAAGATCCCACATGCCCACTGTATGGCATGGTCAAAAAAAGCAAAATGTGTGCTTAGGGCTTGCCCAATGGCTCACCAGTAAAGAATCCATCTGTGATATAGAGATACAGGAGGCGTAGGCTTGATCCCTGGGTCAGGAAGATCCCCTGGAGGAGGAAATGGCAACCCACTCCAGTATTCTTGCCTGGAGGATCCCATGGACGGAGGAGCCTGGCAGGCTACGTGTCTGCCATGTGGCATGATCAAAAAAATAAAAATAAAAAAGAGAGGGAGAATATATAAGCCTAAAAAAGGTACAGCAAGGACTTAGTCTCCCTGGATTGGGAGGGAACCAGACTGATAGACTTCAGTCTGGAATTCCCAAGAAAGAGCTACCTTTCTGCCTCTGCCATTCCTGCATTCGTGTTGCCCTCTGTTTAAAGTCTGTGCTTCTCTAGAAAGGGCTAAGGGTCTAGAGAGAACAAGGAAATCCTAAGTAACAAGACTTTGAGGCCTGCATGCAGAGGAAGAAAAATAGCTAAAGCAAGTGATTAATCAAGTGAAGTATTTACCCTAAGAGTGATGTTGCCTGCAAGGGAAGAGGTGCAAAATGTCAGAAGGCGTGAGTGAGGACAAATAAGAAAAGCAACAGAGTGTCAGTGTTGATCCCACAAGGGAGCCATAGGGAAAACAGAAAGAAAGAAGCAAATCCTGGAGCAGAGTCCCAGGGTCCCTACTTTTCACATCAGTAGCTCGAGCCTGCCGCGTTTGTACCCCGGTATCTGACAACTGGGGAAGGCAGGCCGACCTCCAGCCTGGACGTCTGAACCGTGCCCCTGCTTCAGTTGCCTTGGAAGTACAGCAGAACTCAGAAACACATCCAAATATGGCTGTGTTTACATGGGAAAGCCAGTGTGTTTAAAATATTATTCAAGTCTCCAAGGATAGGAATTATTTCTGGAGAATTCTATCTGTTGGTGGGAGCTATTTTAAATAGTTTCTTGTCTTTCCCCTCTCCCCCTGTCATTCATGAAAGTTTCTCATTTGTTTTCCTTTCAGACTTTTAAAAATATCGACTAGCTTTGCAAAAAGGTATTTCTTATTATAGGAGCGACCAAATAAAGTAAAGATTTAAAAAGTGATGGGAAAAATTATAATTGAAGCTGGGAATTAGACTCCACAAGCAGAAAGCAATAACTGCCTTTTCCCTGGGAATCTTTCCTAAGCATAGTGATGTAGCTTCAATTAATGTTCCCACTATTTTTTTTGGTTCTGAGTAGATCATAAGGGAGCATCTGCTGACAGCTTAACTACATGAGCAGAAAGCTGTGATACATTCACGAGCAAAAGTTTGTGTCCCAAGAAGACACAGTCATTAGGCTGATACATGGTTAGTAATTCTCATAATGGTTATTCAGTTTGCACGACAGGCATCCATGGTGAGGAGTTGATGGAAATGAGAGAAGTAGACTTTTATGCAACCAAGCAAGATTTTTATAATTTCTCTCTTCTTGTTTAATTATCCAGAATTTAGCAGCATGTGCAGTTTAATTATCATTTCATACTCACATGCACGCACACACACGCACACATATACCCCCTGAATGGGTAAGCCTGATGGCACTCTGTGACACTTGCCCACTGCCCTGTAGTCTAGGACTGTACCTAACCCACCTCTGCTCATCACTAGCGAGTGGAGGAAGGGGCCAGGGTGGTCCTTGCCCTTTCAAGTAGCAGTCTAGAGCTAAGGGCAGAGCAAGGCAGGGTGGTTGTCTTCTTAGCACCCAGAGCTGTAGAGGCTGAGTCTCACCAGCCTTAAGAAACACAGCCCTGAGCTCCTTCCCAGGGAAGGAGATCTGCCTTGAACCCCAGTGATCTTACCACAGGTAATAGTATACCTTTGACCAGCAACATGAAGGCTTAAAATGCAAATAACCCTGAAAGAAATGGGCCTGTTGGAGAAGGAAATGGCACCCTACTCCAGTATATTCTCGCCTGGGAAATCCCATAGACAGAGGAGCCTGGTGGGCTATATATTCCATGGAGTCGCAAAGAGTCAGACACAACTGAGTGACTAAGCAAACGAGAGAGGTGAGCCTTGGTTGCACAGACAGGAGGAAGGGGGGATGGCAAAGGCACCGGAGGTCTAAAGAGGGGGCAGAAGTGTCCCGCAGGTGGCAGGAGGGCCCAGAATGGGGAGGTGTCCTGAGAGAGACACTCTGGGTAAGTACTCTGCCCCCTGCCTCCACCTCTGTTCAGCAGATCCAGGCTGTGCTGGGAGGTGTTTTAGATTCGTCAGGCATGCGGGTGGGGAGAGGGAAGGCGGCCTCAGTTACGTTCAGGAGGTCAGCCCCCGGCGGCTCCTAGTCCGCGAGGTTTCTTGGAGCACACGTGAGCCTTGGTTGCTTGTCCCCTGCGGGGCTGCTCCATGTTTCCCCTGCTTCTGGATACCCACTCACAACTCGTTCCCTTTTATTTTTATCCCTTTATTTATGGTTGTATCATCTGATATTTTTCATCCAGTAGTAAAAATCCAGGCTTGGATATGTTGGAAAAAAGCTGTACAACGTGAGAGCTGTGAGTTAAGTTTTATTTGGGCAAAATGAGGACTGCAGCCGGGAGATGGCATTTCAGATAGCTTTGAGAGACTGCTCTGAGGCGGCCACAGAAGGAGCCAGGATGTATAGGAGTTTTGCAACAAAGGGCGGGTAGTCTGAACATCAAAAGATTGTGGTTAATTAAAGAAAACCAGATAACCCAGGTTAAGGAACCTAGCGCTTTTCTGTGTAAGGGAAGATGCAGGAGTCTAGGCTCCCTGAAATCCTTTCATACGCATCTCAGCTGTCCGGAGCCAGTGTCCTGCGTTTTCACATCCCGAATTTCCTCAGGGCTCACCATGGGGAGTGGCTGTAGTCTTATGGCTGGTAGATGGAGGTATTTTTTCCTTCCTGAGTTCCCTGGTGGCTGCGACAGCTTTTGTTTACTGATATGGCAGGAAACATTCCATTTCTCACATATTTTGGTTATATATTAACTTGGTGCTAACACATTGGTTATTGCCACCATCATCCTTCTAGTTACCGAAACTCTGAACCAGGAGTTAATTGTCTTTAATTACTCTCATTCCCACACCCCTCACACCCATTGAGTAGCCAAGTCCTGTTCATTCCACGCCTGCTGTGTATCTCAAATCTGCCGCCTCTTTTCTGTCCTCGCTACCAATAAATACCCCACTTATTTCCTTCTTGCCTGGACTGTTATGGAGGTTTTTCACTTGGTCTTCCTGCCTTCAGACTTTCTCCTTTCAATCTACCTCACATTCCGCTGCAAGAACAGTCTCTCCAAAACAGAGGGGATACACGTATGTGTATAGACTTCCCAGCTGGCTCAGTGGTAAAAAACCCACCTGCCAGTGCAGGAGCTGCCGGAGACGTGGGTTCAGTCCCTGGATTGGGGCACTCTCCTGGAGGAGGAAATGGCAACCCGCTCCAGTATTCTTGCCTGGGAGACCCCATGGACAGGAGATCCTGGTGGGCTGCAGTCCATGGGGTCACAAAGAGTCGGACCCGACTGAGTGACTAACACTCTGTGCCTTTGTACTTCACTCTCTATATCGCTTCTTTCTTTTCTTTGTGATTTGGTTAGAGGTTCTCAGACTTTGTAAACTGTTCTTCTTTCAGGACAGAGGCAGTAAAAGATTTTAAAGATGGAGATAATTTTAAAGAAAAGTAGATGGGCACCAACTTTAGACTTCAGTTCAGTTCAGTTTGTCGCTTAGTCGTGTCTGACTCTTTGTGACCACATGAATCGCAGCATGACAGGCCTCCCTGTCCATCACCAACTCCCAGAGTTCACTCACACTCACGTCCATCGAGTCAGTGATGCCATCCAGCCATCTCATCCTCTGTCATCCCCTTTTCCTCCTGCCCCCAATCCTTCCCAGCATCAGAGTCTTTTCCCATGAGTCAACTCTTCGCATGAGGTGGCCAAAGTACTGGAGTTTCAGCTTTAGCATCATTCCTTCCAAAGAACACCCAGAACTGATCTCCTTCAGAATGGACTGGTTGGAAGTTAGCTCTATCTATTTTAAGTTTCTAATGCTGATGCCCTCTGAGTGAACATCACTATACCAAAATTGCCTTGGAGTTTTCAAAATTCTATTTGAATCAGAAAGATTTACTAATTCATGAATAAATAAAGGTGAAAGCACCGCATAATAGTGTTTTTTTCTTTCCCACTAGGTTTCTGTGATGGTGAGAATGACGTGCATGGGGAAGGTAATGAACTGATTTCACCTACCTGTGCTGAGTGGGATGCTGACTGTAGTATACATAACGTCCTCTTAACATCTGGTCTAGTTAATACTCAAGTTTTCTGGACTTCCCAAAAATGCTGACAACTGCTGACTCGTTTAATTTTCTGAGATGCTCTATAAAATTAAGGCCAGCCCTGATCAAGGCCACGAGAAGGGAAATGTGTGGTTAGACTACAAAGGCTCCTTGTCATCTGGGTCCCCATGGTCCCACAGTCACAGGGCTATACAGGGGAGCAAGTTGTGATCACATGAAAATAGAGATTAGACACTTAAGCCATTGGTTGCTCCAATATCCATCCTTCCTCAGCTGTCTTTCTCAGCCTGTTTAGAAAGTTTTGTGAGCCAGTAATCGACAGATATAAATAATGTGAGGAAAATGCAAAGTGATTGCAAAATGAAATTGTAACCTTACAGAAGATAATGAGTTTCATAAAGCTGATTAATGTTGGGGATCTACTAAATGACTCTGGAAGCTATTGACAGATGAAGGCCTGACACAGCTCATTTATTCATTCAGTACCAGGCACTGTTTTCTTTTCCCTAAAATTTTATAATATGAAATTTAATTTTCATAATCTGAAAGTGAACAACTAAATTAGGTTTATACACCGCAGGGGTCAGGACTTACAGGGACTGTGATAAATGAGGAGCTTCCTGTGCCAGAAGCAAATCTCTTTCATCATCTTATATACTCCTTTCTGGGAAGGCCATTTCAGGCCAGGAGTAAAATCATGAAAAGTTGAAACTGCAACAAATATCTAATCCACTAGGACAGAAATAAAGAGATGGCTGCAAGGTTATTTGCATTCCCAGTGAGTTCTTTGAAGAATTACAACTAGTCTTGGATATGAAGTGATAAAAAGCAATGAACTTCTCCAAGGAAATGATCCCCTTTACAGTGCTGGGGTCCATTCCAGCCATATTCTTGTGACCATACTCTCACGAGAAGTAGCCTTAAGTCATCTCACGCAGCCCTTGCAACTTTTCCTGTCATCTGATGTTATCTTTCAGGGGCTTCCCTGGTGACTCAGATGGTAAAGAATCTACCTGAAATGCAGGAGACCTGGGTTAGATCCCTGGGGCAGGAAGATCCCCTGGAGAAGGAGATTTCCTCATCCCTCTGGGTTCTCAACTCCTCTTTCTGCCCCACACCCAGCCCAGGACCAGGCATCTTCACTGCCACCTTGTCTTCCATGGAATATTCCTCTTCTCTCTTTGTCACCGTTCTCATTCCCTCTCTCCTGGATTTTTGTGGGTCCCTCCTCATCCCTTTTCCTCCATCCTCTCCTCGCCAGGTTTGCAAGGCCCTCCCTGACCTGACCTTGACCTTCCCACCCTTCTCCTTTATATACTCAGTGGCTGTCCATCACCTCCACTCTCAGCCTTCGTTCATATTGCTCTCTCTCTGGGGATGGCCGTTTCCTGTGTTCCTAAAAGGCTGGCCTCAGGGCCGAGCCCTAGAGACTGGGCTCTTCCTGGCCCACCCAGAGCATCACTGAGCCCTTCGACCTTTTGGGCCTCCCCCAATCCTCCTTCCAGACATGGGTATCCACATGCCACCCTTTCCCATGTGTAGGGTATGAAATCCTCAGGGGCTGAATTCACATCTCACCCATGCATCCCCCACAGTAACACTCAAAACACCGTCTGTAGTAGACAGTCAATATGTGTTAACTCAGCTATTTTCACAAAGGTCATTTGTTGGGCCAGAGGTGGGGGTTGCGGTGGGGGGCCTTCTAACGCGGCGACTGTGCTTCTTCTCCCCTTCAGTGGTGTCTTTCCCTGGCCCGCTGAGGGAAGAGAACCTGCTGAACATCCCCAAGCCACTCCC
The DNA here is from genome assembly GCA_006410635.1 of Cephalophus harveyi. Lineage (NCBI taxonomy): Eukaryota > Metazoa > Chordata > Mammalia > Artiodactyla > Bovidae > Cephalophus > Cephalophus harveyi. The sequence goes on along the minus strand of SJYT01027948.1, from coordinate 88,639 downwards.
GAAGCAGCTGTGGGAGACCAAGGAGGTGGGTGGACAGCTGTTCTCATTGCCACTGAATGTTTGCCCTTCAGAGGTCAGCGTCAAATCCCACAGAGGATTTGGGGGGAAAAAAGCAGAGCAGAAGTCTGGCAACAAAGATAGAAGAATATACTAGGGGATGATGGTTCAAATAAAACAAGCATAATTGTATCGATGGATTAGCACAACCATCTCTTAGCTTTCTAGTTCCCATGTGAATTCCCTCTTTCAGAAAGACTGGTTGGTCCCTCCTATCTCTTTCATATTATAGGAAGTGCTGAAACCCAGTTACAAGTCAGAGGCAGATTTTTCTGTTTTGTAGCCAACACCAGCTGCCAGTCACTAGCTTCTGTCCATAATGGCTGGTTCACCAGATAACTCCTTTCTTTAGTGAAACCTGAGTCACCTGGAAGTTGGAAAGAAGTCCTCTGTTTAACAGTTTCTAAGAGCCTTTGAGTACTTGTCCCTGTCTCCACTGTGGCTCCCTCTCTGTTAACCCACCTGCTGAGGAAGAGAGGGGGGTCCTTCTCCCCTTCAGTGGTGTCTTCAGTGGTACCCAAGTCAGGCTTTCTTCCGTACAGAATCTGCCACCTCTGAAAGAAAACAACGCATCCGCCCAGCCCTGAGCCAAAGGAAACCAAATGAACCTTTTGGCCAATGGAATATATATATGCTAAACAATGATAATAAAAAAAGGAATGAACCTATTGACTCAACTCTTCTCCCAGAAACGATTAATGGAGGACTGCAGGTGCATCGGAGCTAAGTGGGATGAGGGGCCCGCCTGGTGATTCAGTGCTGCGGTCGGTCGTGCTTGACCATGGCCGCCTGGGCAGGCTGCTGTGGGCCAGTTTCTTCTGCCAGGTCTACCGAAGTCATCGTTAGCATTAGGATAGGCTGGAAAGGCCTTTTGTAAAAGCAAGGTGTTTCAATATTCAGTCTTTTGGGGGGAAAGAGATGTAAAAATTCACATGCTTAGACACAGGAGAAGCCCACTGTCCTTTTCCACGGGAGGCGCCAGTGGCTTTGGAGGCCTTTGTCAGAGGACAGCTGTGTGTTCCCCACAGAGGGGTCAGAGGCAGCCAGTCTTCTCTGAGCACCAGGGAAGAGGTACTCTCTATAGAAAGAGGTGTTCATCTCTATTAGTTCTTTTTTTTTTCTGCTATGCCGCTTGGCTTGCAGGATCTTAGTTCCCTGACCAGGGATTGAACTCAGGACCAAGTCATTGAAAGCACTGAGTCCTAAGTACTGGACTGCCAGGGAACTCCCCTCATCTCCCTTAGCTGTTACAGATTTGCAGTTCTCCATAAATCACTTCTGTGAGAAGAGATGAGTCAATAGATTCATTCTTTTTTTTTTTTAAGCATGTATTAGGTTGACCAAAAAGTTCGTTTGGTTTCCTGTAACATCTTAGGAAAAAAACCCAAACAAACTTTTTGGCCAGCCCAGTATATATTGAGCACCTGCTGCCAGACATTGAGGTGCAGGGATGGGACAATAAACAAAATGAAAATATCCTCTAGGGACATCCCTGGTGGTCCAGTGGCTGAGACTCCCCGCTCCCAATGCAGGGCACCCCCGACTTCCATCCCTGGTCAGGGAACTAGGTCCCACATGCTGCGGCTAAGAGTTCACATGCTGCAACTAAAAGGTCCCCCATGCCACAGCTAGGATTGAAGAGCCCGTGAGCTGTAACCAAGACCCAGCACTGCCAAATAAATAAAGTAAATTTTAAAAAACAAGGGAAAAAAAGAGAAATTCCCCCCCCCAAGTTAGATTTTAGTTGAAATATTTCTTTTCTTCAGATGTTAATTTTCTGTTTCTTCACTCTAGTTTATGTCTCTTTTTTCTCCTGCTCCTCTGAGTCTCGTTAGAAAATGAATGTTTATTTAAAAGCTCTATGGGAAGCATATTGGCCTTTTATAAGAAAATAATTCATTTAGAAGAGAATCATCTAGAAGCATCAAATTAAGAAAATTTATTAGTATCATGCCTCCCTTATGCCTGGAAAAGTCTAGTCAAAACTTAAGCTGCTGCTTTGTGAGGATGCTGTTTCTATATGCTGGCTCTCCACTTGCACTGACTGGAGCCCCAAGATACCTGCAGTGACAGTTTTTAAAAACTTGAATTTGGCTTTACAGTGAGTAAGCCCGGCTTCCTATGTCTCTCCCCAGATCCAGTCCCTGGCTGGGCGCCCTCGATCCTGTGATGTGGGTGGTGGCAGGTAAGAGATGTTCTTTCAGTTCTTATTTCAGGGCCGTCCTGAAGGTTTTACCAAAAGGAACATCTTGTTGCTTCATCAGAGAACACTGAGAAATTTCAACATTACATATAAGTTGAAAATCAACTGAATTTTCACAAAAACAACAGCTCTCTTTTGGTATGCTCATATTTCATTTGTTCAAAGTAATTATATGACATAACTGCAAAAGTAAAACTGCCATAAATATGTTTGAGAATAACATCACCGACTGGGTAAACAAACAACCCCACTGGAGGAAGCCGGGGCCTGCAGGCGTTGAGGGAGCCCACCAGCCTCGCGCCTTTGGAGTCTGTGGGCCCCTGGTGACTTGGTGACCCAGAAGTTACCTAAGAGAGTTTGTACAAATATACCGAATGCCACAAAACCATGAACCTCAAAGGGATAGATTTTGTGTTATGTACATTTTATTTTTACCACTTTTTCTTTACTAATGGAAAATGAATAAATAGGAAAGCTTGTGATATTAAAAGGAGTTTCTGTGGAACAGCTAATTAATGTATTTAGAAGTATACAGCTGCACTCCCTGAAAAACGTGAGAGACAGCTTTCACAAAAAAACATGCACAGTACTAAAAGATTAAAACGTTCCTGAGGAGATGGGGCCAAGGAGGAACGTGGAGACAACAGGGGTGATGAAGCCCACACACTGACTGACCCGTGAAGGCTCACTCACTGTGACACAGACATGGGCAGGGCCCTCTCTCGGGGTCTTCCCAGAGAGGACTGAGCCCTGGGGTGCACCGTGGGGTCCTGAGAGCACGGGGCAGGGAGGGGGGCCCAGTGACCCTCAAGGCTGCCCCCCAGGCTTGGAACAAAAATCTCAAAACAGCAGCTCTTTCCAAAGCCAAAACCATGTGGTTTGAAAGCTGGCCTCTTGCATGATCTAGCTGAGCGCAGGTGCACTTTCTAGATGGTCTGACAGTCTGCAGAGGAACTCAAGCTATAGTACCTCAGGCCGTCCTTCTTTTTCATCTCCCCCGTAAAGCCTTCGCTGTTGTCTAACAGCACTGAATTCAGGGCCCACCCTCCGGAGCAGTGGGAGCGCAGGCATTCTTTTCAGCTAGTTAAATATAAACCCATGCAATGAACAGCCCACGGAGCTGAGATCAGGGTTGACCTCTTGAGAAACTCAAATGCCCTCTAGGATGCCCACCTGGTGAGACCATCACGCCTAGGGGTATAGGTCGTCCCCACAGCTAGGGCTGAAGATTCTTCTCAAGAATTCATTTTGGCTCAATCCTCAGGCAGATGTGTGATGGAGGCCCCACAGGCCTAAATTACAGAAGGGGCTGTGTACTTTCAACTCCTCATCCCCGCCCCCAAGAGCTTTGAAACCAGGGTTCCTTAGGTGACAAAACTTGCTTTCCTGCTCTTACACTAAATGTAGGATTCTGTCCCATGACTTCTGTTCATCTGGTGTTTATTGACCCCCTACTCCTAGGCACTGGAGCAGAGCAGTGAACGAAACAGAACAGGTGCCTGCTCTCAACGAGCTGAGGCTCCTGTGAAGCAAAGTAGGCAAAAACAATCAAGCCAGTGAATACACGTCATGTGTTGGTAAACGCAGTGAGGGAAAAGGAAGCCGAGTAAGGAGAAAGGCAACCACAGGTGTCTGCAGGAGCCTCTCTGGTACGATGAACTGTGGCCAGAGTCCAGGATGCAGTGCAGGGAAGGGCAGCGGGAACAGCAGGAGCATGCCTGCAGAGCATGGAGGCAGGTGCAGCCCGGCCCGGAGCCAGGCTGGACTCGTTGGAGAGTTCTGAACCAGGGAGTACGTCACCTGCCTTATAGCGGGTCCAGGAGGTGGCTCTAGCAGCTGTATTTGGAAAGTTACAGTGTATATTACTCTCAAGCAGAGGGAAGGTACTTTGAATGTCAGTGACATTCTGGTGTCACAACCCGGGTTGTGTTCGTCATGGTTACCTTCTCCATCGCTGCTCTGTGCTACCAGATGCTGTTTCTGCCTTTGCCTTTCCTCCCTCCCTCTGAGCACCCAGCCAGAGAGCCCGTGGCCCTCATAGCAAGCAGCTCTGCATTGGCAAGCTTATTTCCTAGTCCTTGGCCCTAGCACTGCAGCCAGCTGTCTGGAAGACGAGGTATCCCGCTGGTAACCCGGCTGGCCGTCTGTTCACGCCCAATAGCTTTACCCATGTCCTTGGCCCTTCCGGAAGCCTCTCTCCTGCTTATCCTTCCCACTTCTGTGTTTTCTACCTTTCCGTGTCTACTAGGTTTTCTCTCTGCATTAATCACACTTAAGGATTCTGCACCGAAAAGTACTATCTGACCTTGCATTCCCTTCTGGTTCCTTCTTCTCACTTCCAGACTTCTCAGCCCCACTTTCTGAAAGGCTTTCCCCTCGAGGCTCCCTTACTGCTTGTCTGTTCCTCGGCCCACGGTGGCCTGGCTCCCTCCCACACTGTTCTGACAGAACGTTCCTCGAGAGACAACCCATGACACGTCCTCCCGTGTTACCGAAGCTCAGCATCTACAGCAGAAGCCCTTCTCTTACCCAACCACCTACCCTGTCCCCAGTCTACTCATGTGCTTCCCTGTTCCCTGTCCTGATGGGGGTGGTTCCACCTTCCCCATGCCAGAAAATCAGGAGTCACCCTTGAGCACTTTCTGAAACACCTCCAGAATTTCTCCCTATCTATCCGCCTCCACGCTCTCATTCTGTCTTGACTGCTCGGCGGCAGCATAACTCACCTCTTTGCCTCCAGGCCCCGCTTCTTACACCCTCCCCCAAGTCTGGCCTAAGGATGAGTGTGTCTTTCCCGTGCTCTCCACCTTCCCCTGGCTTCTTGTCATCAGTTTAAGCCTCATGTACTTTCTGCCTCCTCCTCCAGGCCCATCTCCCATCACATCCCCCCTGCCCAAAACTTGACCTTCCTGTGGCGGCCAAGTTCCCAGTGCTCACAGTGTAGTCACATGCCTCTCTGCTTCGCCCGTGCTGGGAACTCTGCCTGCAACGATCTTCCCGTTTGGAGCATCTGAATTCTTGAGGCTTCCAACTCAGCTCTGACCTCCTTCAGGAATCTCCCCTCCCCCAACCCGCTGGTCATTGCCTCCAGGCCTTGTACCATCAGGCTCGTCACTGCACAACTGAATCGGATTATACTGCAAGTTATTTTGTTATGGTTGCTTCCCCTGCTTTGTCCAAGTCTTGAGGCCCTAATGCCAGTGGCCTGCACCCGGAAGGTGCTCCGCTGTGTGTGCTGTGCTGAGTCAAGGGTCCTCAGTCGCGTTCACCACCTTCCTCCCATCCTGGCTGAGGGCCCCTCCTCCAGCCATTCTCCTCCTCTTCACCCACTCCGTTCTTTTCCTACATCAGACGTGCGCCGCACAGTCGCTTCTAACCGGCTCTCCCCACCTCCCTCTCTGCCCCTGTAAGGAGCCCTCCACGCCACAGCCTCAGGGGCCTCTCTAAACTGTGATTCTCCATCTCACTCCTGGGCTCCCTGTCTCCTGCCAGCACCAGTCCACACTCTCCCGAACAGCCTGTCATCACGCCCTTGTTTCCTCCCTTGCCCGCTCATCTGCTCCCCCCCTTCCGCACTCTGCCCGGTGCCCTGGCTGTGCCATGCTGCCTGCTGTTCCATGAGCACAGGGTCACACGCTTTGCCAGGCCCTCCCTCCCCAACCGTCCCCACAACCACGACTCCTGCTTCTGCGTTCCCAGTGACACTTGTATCAGTCCTGGACCAGCGAGCTTCCTGCCATACTGCAGTCACTGGCCTTACCTGTCTGTCTCCAGCCTGTCAGTGACCTCTAAGAGCAGTGCCCCCCCCAGCCCTGGGCTCAGTGGCCCCTCCCCGGGCCCACACTTCAGAGGGCTCCACTCCCGTGGAGTGAGTCCAAGGGGCTAAGGGGATGTGGGGAGCGGCCAGACCTGGGTCCCTGGGCTGGGGAAGACACAGGCCTGGTCTGCGGTGCAGGACAGGGCTGGGGAGGTAGGGAGTAGACTGCGGGCTGGGGCTGCCTCTCTGCATGTTCTAGCACAGAGCTCCAAGGAGTGGGAGAATTCTAAACTTCAATCTGGCCTTCCAGGCTATTATAAAGGTACAATCTGTCAAGATGGAAACATAGAAGATAATTCATTTAAAGATTTATTGATTTGATTTATAACTTTAAAAATTTTACTTTGCAGCCAATTAAGCCGACTGTGCTCTTTTCCCCATGGGGGCCCAGTGTGCAATGGCTGCAAATAGCAGCCTCCTTGGTAGTGTATGCAACCTGTTGCCTGTACAGGTTGTCCTAAGGGACCTTGGAGACAACTCTTCCTAGTGGGCATTCATGATTGGCCTACTGTTTCCCAATCTAGACTCCAGACAGGTATGCGTGGTGCCTTTGGAAAGCCCCAGGGCACAGTGGCCAGGGTCCACATTGGCCAGGTCATAATGTCCATCCGCACCAAGCCGCAGAACAAGGAACATGTGATTGAAGCCCTCCGCCAGGCCAAATTCAAGTTCCCTGGCCGCCAGAAGATCCACATCTCTTAAGAAGTGGGGATTTACCAAATTCAACACGGATGAATTTGAGAATATGGTGGCAGAAAAGCGACTCATCCCAGATGGCTGTGGGGTCAAATACATCCCTAATCATGGTCCCTTGGACAAATGGCGGGCCCTGCACTCATGAGCATCAGCGCTGTCCCCTCCTTAATCATGCTTACCAATAAATGCTATTTCCTGTCAAAAAAAAAAAAAATTTTTTTAAACAATTGGCCTGCGGGGCCCCCATCTGTACTCCTGCTCAAACTGCACAGGCTCTGCTCATTCATCATCCTCCCACCAGCACTCAGCCTAGTGCCTGGGCTCAGAGCAGCCGTGCCACCGATCCTGACAAAGGAACAGTCACATCTCTTTCTCACTTGAAAGTTTATGGAAACTGTTAATGGAAAAAGTATACTTTGGAAGGTATCTGGCTGATATAGGAGATCCTTTTTTGGGGGGAAGGAAAGATAATTTAGAAATGTAACCAAAAGAATAAATGCAGAGCAGCGTCTCATATCTTATACAGTGCTTGACAGTTTTCAAAGTACTTTTGCATCAATAATCTAACCTTCTGTACAGTGAAGTAAACCAGCTATATGTGTATCCCCTCCCTCCTGGACGTCCTTGTACAGCAGAGAGTAACACAACATTGTAAAGCAGTTGCACTCCAGGAAAAAAAAAAAATGCTGACAAAGGAAAACAGTAAAAGCACACACACGCAACTAATCTTGTCTTAGAAAAGATTCCTATAACACGGGCATAGATGACATCCTTAGTCTAGCATTACAGGTAAGCAGATCACACTCTCAGAATGAGGAAGAGGCAGTCTCCACGAGGACTTGGATCTCTGGTACCCATGGCTTTTATTGAACAAGGAAAGGTATCATACACATCCTATTCCCCAGCAGCCAAATGCATTTTAGAAAGTAATACTTAACCCTTCTTTTTTTTCAGCACTTTCCCACACAATGGTCAAAACATGGGCCTCTCCCCGTTCCTGGGAACCCTGAACACTGGGGGGTCGTTGCCAGATCTAACCAACCTGCACTACTCGGCTCCACTGCCAGCCTCCCTGGACACCAGTGACCACCTCTTTGGGAGTATGAGTGTGGGGAACAGCGTGGGCAACCTTCCCGCTGCCATGACTCACCTCGGCATCAGGGGCTCTTCTGGTAAGTGGTCCCCGCTCCATCGGGACCATGCCTGTGTTCCCTGGTGGCTCAGCCATTGGTGGTCCCTGGCCGGGTGGCATGTTAGTAAATCGTAGAGTGAGAATGACTGTGTCTGAGTTAGAGATAATAACCCACTGGGCTTCCCAGGTGGCCCTGGTGGTAAAGAATCCACCTGCCAATACAGGAGATGCAAGAGAAGCGAGTTCAATCTCTGGGTTGGGAAAATCCCCTGGAGTAGGGAATGGCAACCCACTCCAGTGTTCTTGCCTGGATACCACAGATAGTACCATGGATAGAGGATCCTGGTGGTCTACACTCCATGGAGTCACAAAGAGTTGGACAAGACCAAGTGACTGAGCAGGCATGCATACAGCCCACTAGCTCATGTACCTCTCAACTCTGCTGACATTTCACTTAGGTGGTTCTCTTTCTGCTGAGTTTGATGAGCTCAGGGGCAGCTCAGTGAAACCTCATTCCTTTTTGTTGTTGTTCTGTTTTCTTTTGGGTGGGGGGGCAGAGTTGACTGCACCTCACGGCATGTGGGATCTTAGCCCTCTGCATTAGGAGCATGGAGTCTTAACCGCTGGACCACCAGAAAAGTCCGAAACCTCATTCTTCATTGTCTTCTCCAGCCCACATGCCCCAGGGATTTGGAGAATAAGATTTGAGAGTCAAGAAATAAGTGTCCATTCTATTCTGTGTTAGCTGTGGTCCTTTATCAACATATGATGATATTTAATAATTGCAGATATCTCTCTAGATTCCTCCAACTTCCCAATGGATTGCAAAAGAGAATATTTTGAATTTTAGAAAATTGTGGGTACAAGGAAAATATCTATCCTTAATAGATATGTATATTAAGTATAAATCTGCCATAGTTCAAAACTACTGGATCAAATTTTCAGAAGTGCTTAAAGGTGCTTTAGCTTTACTAAAAAGCTACTCATGAGGTGACTTGACTGTTACCATAGGCGTTTGAGTCCCTGCCGCTCAGACCACATGTTGAAACATGACTGCATTTGCTTGAACCCTGACAGACGCTCTTGTCAATGTCTGGGGCAGGTAGTATAGCCTCCGGCCACAAGGGTCCCAAGAATGGTGGCATAGCCTGTCTCCTTTAGAAAGATCCCCAGCAATGGTCTGTCAGTGGGGAAAGTGCTTGCTTTTTCCGCTCTGGGTTCAACAGGACTTGTCTATGCAGATCTGAACTCACCACTCAAACGAGGATAGGCCGCCTCCTCATGGTCCCCTGGAAGTTTCTCTGTTGATTACAGTGATGCTGCCATTATGCTATTAATATATAGTTTTAGGTTTGAAGAATTGACTTCAGAGACCACCTCTATTTTGGGGTCTCTGGGATCTCTAGGGTCTTTGAGTTATCCTGCTGCTTTACTTATGTGACCTTGGTGATGTTTCTGAGCCAGGTCATCCGAGGTCACGTGAGTCCAGCAGCATTGGCACTTAGCCCCCTTGGGTCTTGGGGAAGCTGGAATTCTCCAGTACAGCCTTGGACGCTGCTTCAGCTGAAAATCCTGTGTTTAATTGCTGGCTGTTATTTTCCTCAAACAAGCATTGTATTATCGAGGATATGTCACAACCAGTGCTTGAGTTTTTAGAGCTTCTCTGCACTCCTTAAAAATGCATGGTATGAAAGATTGCACATACATTTTTTAAGATGTGTGTACTTTCTTTCTGAATGACTGAGTTTTTAAAAATTGTCTAAATTCATATCTTTAGCTCTAATTTTCATTCTTATTCGAGCCAGCCACATCTCTGACTTTTCCATGGTGAGTTAGATAGGGGGATAACTACTTAGAGTTTTGTCAGAGACATCTTTCCTACCTTTTCAAAATCAATTGTGTGGGTGTGTGGGTGTGCGTTAGTGCTCAATCATGTCCGACTCTTTGCTACCCTATGGACTGTAGCCCATCAGGCTCCCCTCTCCATGGAATTCTCCAGGCAAGAATATTGGAGTAAGTTGCCATGCCCTCCTCCAGGGGACCTTCCCAACCCAGGTATTGAACCTGAGTTCTGCATTGCAGGCAGATTCTTTACCATCTGAGCCACCAGGAAAGTCCTCAGAGTCACTTACTGGCTAAAAATCCTTTGTCATTTATGCATTCCATAGTTTTCATCTAATGCTTAACTTTTTATCAATGTGAAACAACACAGAGTTCTGCTCGCCCCAGCTGTGGGTGCAAGAAGGTGGGCTGGGCTCTGAAACACAGGGGTCACCCACAGAGATGCACCGCAGGGCCAGCATTCATTCATGGAATGAAGGCACTCTGCCAGGCCCTGGGCCAGGTGCCAGAGAGCCAGCAGGGCAGAGAACAGGCTCCCTGGCCTCCTGGAGCTTGTGTCCTTGCAGCATGTGTTATGGAAATGCCTTTCCCAAACTCTCTTGCTCTTGCTAAAATTCACTCCCCTCCCCTTAAAACAAAGCACCAACAAGGTGTCCTTTTCCCTACACTGGAGGAGACAGTGATGAACCGCTTTTCAGGAGCCAGAAAAACTAAGAGAAAGAAAGCCCTGGTAGAGGGTCCCTTCCTGTGACTTGGTGCTGGGCTCAGGGTGTCTAAAGAGCCCCTCTGAGGCAGCCTGCCCTCCACATCGAGAGCCATGACACCCAGTGAAGGCAGCCGAGGGTCCTGGCTGGTTGCCAGGGACAAGGCACTGGGGGCCCCGAACATAATGGGCTGGGGCCTTGGGATCTGTTCTTGGACTGGAGCGGAGGAACTGGGCTCCCACCAGCACTCAGCCTAGTGCCTGGGCTCAGAGCAGCCGTGCCACCGATCCTGACAAAGGAACAGTCACATCTCTTTCTCACTTGAAAGTTTATGGAAACTGTTAATGGAAAAAGTATACTTTGGAAGGTATCTGGCTGATATAGGAGATCCTTTTTTGGGGGGAAGGAAAGATAATTTAGAAATGTAACCAAAAGAATAAATGCAGAGCAGCGTCTCATATCTTATACAGTGCTTGACAGTTTTCAAAGTACTTTTGCATCAATAATCTAACCTTCTGTACAGTGAAGTAAACCAGCTATATGTGTATCCCCTCCCTCCTGGACGTCCTTGTACAGCAGAGAGTAACACAACATTGTAAAGCAGTTGCACTCCAGGAAAAAAAAAAAATGCTGACAAAGGAAAACAGTAAAAGCACACACACGCAACTAATCTTGTCTTAGAAAAGATTCCTATAACACGGGCATAGATGACATCCTTAGTCTAGCATTACAGGTAAGCAGATCACACTCTCAGAATGAGGAAGAGGCAGTCTCCACGAGGACTTGGATCTCTGGTACCCATGGCTTTTATTGAACAAGGAAAGGTATCATACACATCCTATTCCCCAGCAGCCAAATGCATTTTAGAAAGTAATACTTAACCCTTCTTTTTTTTCAGCACTTTCCCACACAATGGTCAAAACATGGGCCTCTCCCCGTTCCTGGGAACCCTGAACACTGGGGGGTCGTTGCCAGATCTAACCAACCTGCACTACTCGGCTCCACTGCCAGCCTCCCTGGACACCAGTGACCACCTCTTTGGGAGTATGAGTGTGGGGAACAGCGTGGGCAACCTTCCCGCTGCCATGACTCACCTCGGCATCAGGGGCTCTTCTGGTAAGTGGTCCCCGCTCCATCGGGACCATGCCTGTGTTCCCTGGTGGCTCAGCCATTGGTGGTCCCTGGCCGGGTGGCATGTTAGTAAATCGTAGAGTGAGAATGACTGTGTCTGAGTTAGAGATAATAACCCACTGGGCTTCCCAGGTGGCCCTGGTGGTAAAGAATCCACCTGCCAATACAGGAGATGCAAGAGAAGCGAGTTCAATCTCTGGGTTGGGAAAATCCCCTGGAGTAGGGAATGGCAACCCACTCCAGTGTTCTTGCCTGGATACCACAGATAGTACCATGGATAGAGGATCCTGGTGGTCTACACTCCATGGAGTCACAAAGAGTTGGACAAGACCAAGTGACTGAGCAGGCATGCATACAGCCCACTAGCTCATGTACCTCTCAACTCTGCTGACATTTCACTTAGGTGGTTCTCTTTCTGCTGAGTTTGATGAGCTCAGGGGCAGCTCAGTGAAACCTCATTCCTTTTTGTTGTTGTTCTGTTTTCTTTTGGGTGGGGGGGCAGAGTTGACTGCACCTCACGGCATGTGGGATCTTAGCCCTCTGCATTAGGAGCATGGAGTCTTAACCGCTGGACCACCAGAAAAGTCCGAAACTTCATTCTTCATTGTCTTCTCCAGCCCACATGCCCCAGGGATTTGGAGAATAAGATTTGAGAGTCAAGAAATAAGTGTCCATTCTATTCTGTGTTAGCTGTGGTCCTTTATCAACATATGATGATATTTAATAATTGCAGATATCTCTCTAGATTCCTCCAACTTCCCAATGGATTGCAAAAGAGAATATTTTGAATTTTAGAAAATTGTGGGTACAAGGAAAATATCTATCCTTAATAGATAGGTATATTAAGTATAAATCTGCCATAGTTCAAAACTACTGGATCAAATTTTCAGAAGTGCTTAAAGGTGCTTTAGCTTTACTAAAAAGCTACTCATGAGGTGACTTGACTGTTACCATAGGCGTTTGAGTCCCTGCCGCTCAGACCACATGTTGAAACATGACTGCATTTGCTTGAACCCTGACAGACGCTCTTGTCAATGTCTGGGGCAGGTAGTATAGCCTCCGGCCACAAGGGTCCCAAGAATGGTGGCATAGCCTGTCTCCTTTAGAAAGATCCCCAGCAATGGTCTGTCAGTGGGGAAAGTGCTTGCTTTTTCCGCTCTGGGTTCAACAGGACTTGTCTATGCAGATCTGAACTCACCACTCAAACGAGGATAGGCCGCCTCCTCATGGTCCCCTGGAAGTTTCTCTGTTGATTACAGTGATGCTGCCATTATGCTATTAATATATAGTTTTAGGTTTGAAGAATTGACTTCAGAGACCACCTCTATTTTGGGGTCTCTGGGATCTCTAGGGTCTTTGAGTTATCCTGCTGCTTTACTTATGTGACCTTGGTGATGTTTCTGAGCCAGGTCATCCGAGGTCACGTGAGTCCAGCAGCATTGGCACTTAGCCCCCTTGGGTCTTGGGGAAGCTGGAATTCTCCAGTACAGCCTTGGACGCTGCTTCAGCTGAAAATCCTGTGTTTAATTGCTGGCTGTTATTTTCCTCAAATAAGCATTGTATTATCGAGGATATGTCACAACCAGTGCTTGAGTTTTTAGAGCTTCTCTGCACTCCTTAAAAATGCATGGTATGAAAGATTGCACATACATTTTTTAAGATGTGTGTACTTTCTTTCTGAATGACTGAGTTTTTAAAAATTGTCTAAATTCATATCTTTAGCTCTAATTTTCATTCTTATTCGAGCCAGCCACATCTCTGACTTTTCCATGGTGAGTTAGATAGGGGGATAACTACTTAGAGTTTTGTCAGAGACATCTTTCCTACCTTTTCAAAATCAATTGTGTGGGTGTGTGGGTGTGCGTTAGTGCTCAATCATGTCCGACTCTTTGCTACCCTATGGACTGTAGCCCATCAGGCTCCCCTCTCCATGGAATTCTCCAGGCAAGAATATTGGAGTAAGTTGCCATGCCCTCCTCCAGGGGACCTTCCCAACCCAGGTATTGAACCTGAGTTCTGCATTGCAGGCAGATTCTTTACCATCTGAGCCACCAGGAAAGTCCTCAGAGTCACTTACTGGCTAAAAATCCTTTGTCATTTATGCATTCCATAGTTTTCATCTAATGCTTAACTTTTTATCAATGTGAAACAACACAGAGTTCTGCTCGCCCCAGCTGTGGGTGCAAGAAGGTGGGCTGGGCTCTGAAACACAGGGGTCACCCACAGAGATGCACCGCAGGGCCAGCATTCATTCATGGAATGAAGGCACTCTGCCAGGCCCTGGGCCAGGTGCCAGAGAGCCAGCAGGGCAGAGAACAGGCTCCCTGGCCTCCTGGAGCTTGTGTCCTTGCAGCATGTGTTATGGAAATGCCTTTCCCAAACTCTCTTGCTCTTGCTAAAATTCACTCCCCTCCCCTTAAAACAAAGCACCAACAAGGTGTCCTTTTCCCTACACTGGAGGAGACAGTGATGAACCGCTTTTCAGGAGCCAGAAAAACTAAGAGAAAGAAAGCCCTGGTAGAGGGTCCCTTCCTGTGACTTGGTGCTGGGCTCAGGGTGTCTAAAGAGCCCCTCTGAGGCAGCCTGCCCTCCACATCGAGAGCCATGACACCCAGTGAAGGCAGCCGAGGGTCCTGGCTGGTTGCCAGGGACAAGGCACTGGGGGCCCCGAACATAATGGGCTGGGGCCTTGGGATCTGTTCTTGGACTGGAGCGGAGGAACTGGGCATTCACCTCTGCTGCCGCCTGCACCAGTTCTTGCTCTCCCAGTGGTGGTTTACATGATCTAATTCTCGAGAAAAATCTATTCTCATCCTTTTTAAAAAAGCTTTTTATTTTGTATTGGGGTAGAGCCGATTAACAATGTTGTGTGATAGTTTCAGGTGAACAGCAAAGATACTCAACCCTACATATACATGTATCCACTCTCCCCCAAACTGCCCTCCCATCAAGGCCACCACGTAATGCTGAGCAGAGTTCCCTGTGCTGGACAGTAGGTCCTGGTTGAAACCATTTTCATCAGAATGGTGTCGTCCCTCTTAGTCTGAGTGCATCTTTTCCTTGCCCTTGATACCACTTTTTTCCCTTTGGCTTAAACAGCAAACATTTATTTCTCACAGTTCCAGAAGTTTGGCAATCCACGGTTAATGTGTCTGTGCAGAGCCCTTCCTGGTTCATAGGTTCCTATATATATATTTTTTTTAGTCGGACTATAAGTGCTTTACAACATTCTGTTCGTTTCTGCTGTACAACCTTGGTACCTTTTCCAGCAGGAGAGTTGCCCGGAGCTACTTCTCACACAAAATCATCATCAAGTACAAATAGAAAGTTGAGTTTTTTCTTTACTGTTTGGGAAACAGACAATTTGGTGGGTAACTATGAGGTGTACATTGCAAATGTTCTGTCTTCCAGGTCTCCAGAGCTCTCGGAGCAACCCCTCCATCCAGGCCACGCTCAACAAGACAGTTGTCTCCTCCTCCCTGAACAGCCGCCCGGAGGCCTCCGCTCCCACTGCCTCTGCCCTGCACCCCTCACTCCGCCTCTTCTCGCTCAGCAACCCGTCCCTCTCCACCACCAGCCTGAGCGGCCCCTCTCGGCGCAGGCAGCCACCCGTCAGCCCCCTCACGCTGTCGCCCGGCCCGGAAGCACATCAAGGTTTCAGCCGGCAGCTCTCTTCAACCAGCCCCTTGAATCCGTATCCTGCCTCACAGGTAAAAAGCAAGCGAACTAACAGGGAAGCAGACTGAAGCAGATGGGAACTGACCCCGGTCCTCACTCTAAGCGCGGTTCACGAGGTCTCAGATGCAGTCGGTTCCCACTTCTGTGCAAAATCAAATCCTGCCTAATGCATTGCTGCAGCTGCTGCTGCTGCTGAGTCACTTCAGTCGTGTCCGATTCTGTGCGACCTCAGAGACGGCAGCCCACCAGGCTCCCCGGTCCCTGCACTAAGGGTTTTCTAAGAGCAGAGCTGTTGTGTCGATTTGTGGTTGTTGTTCAGTCACTCAGTCGTGTCCGACTCTTTTGTGATACCATGGACTGTAGCCCACCAGGCTCCTCTGTCCATGGGATTCTCCAGGCAAGGATACTGCAGTGGGTTGCCATTTCCTACTCCAGAGGATCTTCCTGGCCTACCGATCAAACCCGTATCTCCTGCACTGGCAGGTAGATTCTTTACCTCTGAGCCATCAGGGAAGCTCGTGTGTTGATTACTCTTAAGCAGACACTGAACAGTTTGCGGTACTCTCAGGAAGCTGGAATTGGAGGAAAGGGTCAGGTGTGGAGGGTGAAACCCAGTTATGTCTGAAATACAAGGGAGGCCAGGTTGGGGTTTTAAATTTGGTGTCGAAAATCATTAATTGACTCTCTGAGCACTGTAAGCCACAGAGAAAGCTGAGGAAGACATTGAAATACCCTCCTGAAGCTTCCATATTGAATTAGACCTCTTCCCTAATTACACTGACAGATTTAAGAACAGTCCTTCCCTTGTTGATTAAATACTTAGGTACAATAGGGTCATGTCTCTATAAAAGGACCCGGATGAGTCTGTTTAGAAAGAGGCATACTTTGAAGTCACAGAAAGCCTGTTACAGAAATTTAGGGTGGAAACGTCATCTTTTTGACTTGTTGACTTTGTTTCTATTCTAAGTTTTCAGGGTGGTTTTTCAGAGTCATCAGTGAACATGTTTTTAACCTGTTGGTCACTCGCTAGATATGTTATAACATCACTTACTCACCACTTCACTCTGAGTAATGATTTAGCAAGAAGAAGTTGACAGAACACAACAGAGATTAGCAGATCCAGTTATTAGTCATTCTTTACCAATTACTAGCTATGGGATCTTTATTGCATGAGTAATCCCTTTCAGGAGACGGTAAGAGAATTTCATAATTGTTTTTTAATGGTTCCTTCCTGTTATTGGATTGCCTTTAATTTATTTTGCAAGGTTATTTTATAGAGGCTTCTCTGGTGGTTCAGTGGTACAGAATCTGCCTGCGGTGCAGAAGCCCGCCTGCAATGCACGAGACAACAGTTCGATCCCTGGGTCGGGAAGATTCCCTGGAGAGGGAAAGCAAACTCACTCCAGTGTTCTTGCCTAGAGAATCCCAGGCACAGAGGACCTTGAAGGGCTACAGTCCATGGGGTCGCAAAGAGTCGGACACGACTTAGCGACTAAACCACCACCACAAGCTTATTTTACAGGATATAAAAAATAACACCATCTAGCTACATTTTAAGGAGACCGTAGAGATAAACAGCACTCTTTTTCAGATATTTTCATTTTTGTCTGCTAAATATTTAAAAATTAAAAAAAAAACAACAAAAAACGATGTTATTTGTGCACCTAATTTAAAAGGTCAAATAGTTCTGAAGGGCCTGTTATGAACTAGCAGTTGTCTTCCCGGCCGGCCAGCCACATTTTCACTGCCTGGAGGAGGCTACTTTCGGCATGTAGCTGCTCTCTTTGGTGTAACAGTGTTGCTTCCTGCTGGGTTTGTTCTAGATTTTTAGTTTCAGGTGTTCTCTAACACATCCTCCTGTGGAAGCCCAGGGTTTAGCTCTCTTTCAACCCTCCAGGCCCCTCCCTCCCCCTTCCCGCATGTGTTCCTGCTCACTCTCCTCATCTTCACAGTGTGGTTGATTCCATTTAGTTTTGCACAGAACAGTGCTCAGTGTTTAGTGTTTTCATGGTTGTAACAGTGTAATCAGAGTTGAACCATATAGCTTAGTATGAAATAGCAAAATGAGGCTCTTTTTCTCCTGGGAGTTAATAAATGTCTTGTGTTTTTCTCACTGTGGTTTTCTCTGTCTGTCTTTCTGTGTATTTGTATTCAATCTCCAACTCTCAGCATCAGGTAGATCTCCTTCTGATATATGAAGCACGAGCCCTCCAGTAGCTTTCCAAGAAAGAGTACATGCGGCGTGGCTTGACTTCATTGTGTCCTCATTCTCCCCACTGTTTAACTAATAATTGGCTAAGAGTAGGATTCAAATGTGAAATAATTTTCTCTTGAAGTTTTGAAGATATTAATCGGTCACCTTTTAGTTTCTAGAGTTGCAACTGAGAAATCCAGTGCCATTCTGATTCCTGAAGTGAATGAAGTGAAAGTGTTCCTGTGTCCGACCCTTTATGACCCCATGGACTGTATAGCCTGCCAGGCTCCTCTGTCCATGGGGATTCTCCAGGCAAGAATACTGGAGTGGGTTGCCATGCCTTCCTTCAGGGGATCTTTCCAACCCAGGGACTGAACCCACATCTCTTATGTCTCCTGAATTGGCAGGCGGGTTCTTTACCATCTGAGCCACCCAGGGTACCCCCTCTGATACTTAATGCTTTAAATTAAATCTCCCTTTTTTCTTTGCAAGTTTTGCAGGATCTTCTTTTTTCCCCCCTAGTGTTCTAAAACTTCAAAATAATGTGGCCTGATATGAGTCTGACTGTCTGGTTGGTTTCTTCAATCTGGAAACTCACCTCCTTCGTTTCTGAGAAATTTTCCTGAATTATTTCTTTGACAGTTTCTTCCCTTCAGTTTTCTCTGTTCTCTCTTGAATGTATGAATGTTAGACATCCTGTACTTTCCCTCTAGCATTCCTTATTTTTTTCCTCTTTCTTTTCTCTCTCTTTTTCCTCTGCTTTCTGGAAGAGTTTCTTAACATTATCTCCACCCTTCTGTTGAGGTTTTCATTTCTGCTCTCATCCTTTTAAATTGCCAAGACATTTTTTGTTCTTGTTCTCTGAATGTTCCTTTTTTTATAGCATCATATTTATTCCATGGATGCCATATCATCTTTGATGTCTCTGAGGTTTTTAGTGATAATTTTTGTTCCAGTTTC
Organism: Cephalophus harveyi; assembly: GCA_006410635.1. Lineage (NCBI taxonomy): Eukaryota > Metazoa > Chordata > Mammalia > Artiodactyla > Bovidae > Cephalophus > Cephalophus harveyi. The sequence continues at coordinate 70,225 of SJYT01027948.1, read as the reverse complement.
TTTTTATTTTCTTTGAATAGATATTTTCCAAATTGCATAGAAACAGCAAACATGATATAATGAATCCTCCTATACCCATCATCCAGCCTCAACAGTCATCAACATTTTTTTTTAAAGAAGTAGCTGTCTTTAGCTGTGCCAGGTCTTAGTCGCAGGAACCCGGGCCCCCCACATTGGGAGCGCCTTAGCCACTGGACCGCCAGGGAAGTCCTCGACATTTTCATAATCTTGTTTTATCCATATCCCCTCTCTAAAAAAATGTGTATAGAGGTACATATTATAAATAAGTATGTATTTCTAAAAGATAAAGATTTTTTAATCACCCTGAATATTATATTGATAATTCTTTTTCATGACAGCTTCTTCCTACATAAATTTCCCCAGGTCTGTTTTCTCAGTTTGTCTGCTTGGGTCTCTGACTTACATCCAGACACATTCCTCATGATCTGGTGATCCTTGGCATCCTGCTCATATTTAGCAATAGGATACATGCACACAGACTGATTGGAAGCTCAGTGTAGGTGGGTGGGCTTGTTGAGTACACTCTTCACTGTAGACAGATCCAGCTCAGCCCTTTCCCTGGGGACCCTCTGGTATTATAAGTTGGATTGTCTCCCAGGCTGGTCAGATCCCCAAAGGATGCTCTCCCGATCTTGCGCCTGGCCTGTGCCTGGACCCAGCACTGTGGGAACTGAGCTGAGAAAGAGCTGGAAGCTCAAGGGGCCACAGTGAGCTTTTTTTTTTTTTTTTTTTTGCTTTCTCAGAAGCCCTGCATTTTCAGCAGCACCTCACCTTCTAGGGTCTGGTGCACCCAGTCCAGAGACCCCGGGGCCATATTCCCTCCAGAGTGCCGCCCTCAGCCTCCCGCCAGGCATGGGCTCTGGAGCCCACTGCTGCCTGCCAGCCTCTCCAGATTTAGCTTCGTCTTCTCCCGCTGCTGCCCCCCCTCCCCCCACCCCCACCCGCGGGGACTCTGCGATGGAACCAGACCACCTCCCTGCTGCCAGCCCTGCATTTGGTTCCCTCAGGTCTGCTCAGCCAGCTACTGCATGTCCATCTGCTTTTCATTTTCCAAACTTCGTTGCCATTTTCTTCCTTTTCATTATCTTCATCCTCGTGTTGTTTATCTTCATTTTAGCATTATTTACGATGGTTTTCATTTTGTTTATGATGTTTATTGTTGTTTAACGTTGTTTTAGGGTTTCAGTGGGGTTTGAGGAGGCAGCAGAGCTAAGTGCTTTTTTTCAGTCTTCTATTTTTAACCAGAAGTTATGGCTGTTAAAAGAAAAAACCAAACAAACATGATTTTCACTGAGAAAACTGAGACGAAACTGGTTAAATTGGCTGCATTTTGCTTTGTTTTTGAAGACAATAGAAATTGTCACTGAATGGAAAATGCTTTGTGGGGAAGTGACATTTGAAGTATACTTTGCAGGAACAGAAGTAGGTTTCTCAGAGCACAGTGTAGACTGCCAGGGCAAGGAGACTATCAAGGTTTTTCCTCACTTTGACATTTCCTAATTGTAAAGGGGGGCTTCCCTAGTAGCTCAGCAGTTAAAGAATCTGCCTGCCAAGCAGGAGACTCAGGTTCAATCTCTGGCTCAGGAAGATCCCCTGGAGAAGGAGATGGCAACCCACTCCAGTATTCTTGCCTGGGAAATCCCATGGACAGAGAAGCCTGGTGGGCTACAGTCCATGGGGGTCACAAAGAGTCTGACACAACTTAACAACTAAAGAACAACAGCATCCATGAAGGACTAACCACTAGCAACTCAGAAGCTGAGTAGTTAGTGGCTTTGTTTTTCAGATGGTGTCCTCAGATCGAAGCCCGCTCTCCTTCCTGCCCACAGAAGCTCAAGCCCAAGTGTCCCCGCCGCCCCCTTACCCCACAGCCCACGACCTGCCCCAGCCTCTGCTGCAGCAGCCCCATGCCCAGGAGCCGCCTGCCCAGCAGCCCCCGGCGGCCTCATCGCTGTCCCAGTCGGACTTCCCGCTCCTCACAGCCCAGGTGAGTCCCACCCGGAGCCCCAGGCAGGAGGGGACACTCATGCCACCCTGACTTCCAAGCTCAATGGTTCCTTCCTTGTTCCCTGAAGGGCTCATCTTTGACCAGCTTCTTCCCAGATGTAAGCTTTGACCAGCAGTCCATGAGGCCAGGTCCAGCCTTTACTCAGCAGGTGAGTGGTCCCCTGGGCCTGCCTCGTCCCCAGAGCAGGAACTGTCACCATCAGGCTGCTCCACGCGGGAAACCCACACTCAGCAGGTTCGGTCGGTACCGCACTTCTCCGACCTCAGATGCACTCAATGGCCGGGTAGCCTGGCATTGCCCTGAGCCCTAGCTGGTGCTAGCTGCCTTAGTTCATTGTCAGGCGTCAGCGGAGGACCTTTTGGAACACGTGGTAGAAGACTTGTGATGACATTCTAGCCATAGAATTGTAGACACGCTTATGCTGGAAGGAACCTAGCAGTCCACGGGTCTATCATGATGAGGCAACAAGAAGCAGGCAAGGGCTTTGCCTCGGCCCGAGTTGCTGTGTGTGGCTTCCTGGGAGCCCATCCTGGCCAGGCAGGGGTCCTTCCTGAAGGTTCTTTCATGTAGCCATTTTCTTTTGCTTTTTAGTTTCTCCCTAATAACACAGACTCCCTAATATCTTCCCTGGTGGCTCAGAGGTTAAAGCATCTGCCTCCAATGCGGGAGACCCGGGTTCAATCCCTGGGTCGGGAAGGTCCTCTGGAGAAGGAATTGGTAACCCACTCCAATATTCTTGCCTGGAGAACCCCATGGATGGAGAAGCCTGGTAGCCTACAGTCCACGGGGTCGCAAAGAGTCGGACACGACTGAGCAACTTCACTTACTTAATAACACAGACAGTCTTTTATATCCCTAGATTTTATGTTGTTGTTTAGCCACTAGGTTGTGTCCGACTCTTTGCAACCCCATGGACTGCAGCATGCTAGCCTCCCCTATTCTTTACTATCTCCTGGAGTTTACTCAAACTCATGTCCATCAAGTAGGTGATGCCATCCAACCATCTCATCCTCTGTCACCCCCTTCTCCTTTTGCCTCAATCTCTCCCAGCATCAGGGTCTTTTCCAATGAGTTGGCTCTTCGCATGATGTGGCCAAGGTATTGGAGCTTCGGCTTCAGTATCAGTCCTTCCAGTGAATATTCAGGGTTTATTTCCTTTAAAATTTTATAGTATTCAATAATTATGGTTTGGGCTCCAGGATATATTACAGAGAGAAGGAAGAGCACTTTCCAGAACTTAACAAAAACAGTAAAACAAATAAAGACAGATGTTTCCTGCGTAGGCCGTGGGGAGTGGTGAGAACCAATAGTCTCCGCCGCCTGACTTTCTAGAGAAGCCATGTGAGTCAGTGTCTTTCTGAAAAGTGATAGAAACTCCTACTTTTGGAAGATTTTTTTAATGGTTTAAAAATTAACTTCAGGAACGGCACCTAAAATAGGCCCCAGTTCTGACCCGTCCTCATCAAGGCTTTTTGCAGAGAGAGGCATGCTTGCATTCCTCTCTCTGAGTGAGAGAAGGAGATGGGGCTACTGTCTCGTTTCTTTAGAAAGCAGAGGAAAAGAGCCCATCGCTTCCTTGGTTATAGACAGAGCCTTTGAAGGGTTCTGGTAGTTTCCAGAACCCTCAGTGTGCTGAGGAGGGAGGTGGCTGTGACTAGTGGGCCCGCAGAAACCACAGCCAGTGGCGTTATCCAGGATGGCGTAGAGTGCCAGGCAGTGTGCAAACAGGGATAGAAAACTGAGACGAAACTGGTTAAATTGGCTGCATTTTGCTTTGTTTTTGAAGACAATAGAAATTGTCACTGAATGGAAAATGCTTTGTGGGGAAGTGACATTTGAAGTATACTTTGCAGGAACAGAAGTAGGTTTCTCAGAGCACAGTGTAGACTGCCAGGGCAAGGAGACTATCAAGGTTTTTCCTCACTTTGACATTTCCTAATTGTAAAGGGGGGCTTCCCTAGTAGCTCAGCAGTTAAAGAATCTGCCTGCCAAGCAGGAGACTCAGGTTCAATCCCTGGCTCAGGAAGATCCCCTGGAGAAGGAGATGGCAACCCACTCCAGTATTCTTGCCTGGGAAATCCCATGGACAGAGAAGCCTGGTGGGCTACAGTCCATGGGGGTCACAAAGAGTCTGACACAACTTAACAACTAAAGAACAACAGCATCCATGAAGGACTGACCACTAGCAACTCAGAAGCTGAGTAGTTAGTGGCTTTGTTTTTCAGATGGTGTCCTCAGATCGAAGCCCGCTCTCCTTCCTGCCCACAGAAGCTCAAGCCCAAGTGTCCCCGCCGCCCCCTTACCCCACAGCCCACGACCTGCCCCAGCCTCTGCTGCAGCAGCCCCATGCCCAGGAGCCGCCTGCCCAGCAGCCCCCGGCGGCCTCATCGCTGTCCCAGTCGGACTTCCCGCTCCTCACAGCCCAGGTGAGTCCCACCCGGAGCCCCAGGCAGGAGGGGACACTCATGCCACCCTGACTTCCAAGCTCAATGGTTCCTTCCTTGTTCCCTGAAGGGCTCATCTTTGACCAGCTTCTTCCCAGATGTAAGCTTTGACCAGCAGTCCATGAGGCCAGGTCCAGCCTTTACTCAGCAGGTGAGTGGTCCCCTGGGCCTGCCTCGTCCCCAGAGCAGGAACTGTCACCATCAGGCTGCTCCACGCGGGAAACCCACACTCAGCAGGTTCGGTCGGTACCGCACTTCTCCGACCTCAGATGCACTCAATGGCCGGGTAGCCTGGCATTGCCCTGAGCCCTAGCTGGTGCTAGCTGCCTTAGTTCATTGTCAGGCGTCAGCGGAGGACCTTTTGGAACACGTGGTAGAAGACTTGTGATGACATTCTAGCCATAGAATTGTAGACACGCTTATGCTGGAAGGAACCTAGCAGTCCACGGGTCTATCATGATGAGGCAACAAGAAGCAGGCAAGGGCTTTGCCTCGGCCCGAGTTGCTGTGTGTGGCTTCCTGGGAGCCCATCCTGGCCAGGCAGGGGTCCTTCCTGAAGGTTCTTTCATGTAGCCATTTTCTTTTGCTTTTTAGTTTCTCCCTAATAACACAGACTCCCTAATATCTTCCCTGGTGGCTCAGAGGTTAAAGCATCTGCCTCCAATGCGGGAGACCCGGGTTCAATCCCTGGGTCGGGAAGGTCCTCTGGAGAAGGAATTGGTAACCCACTCCAATATTCTTGCCTGGAGAACCCCATGGATGGAGAAGCCTGGTAGCCTACAGTCCACGGGGTCGCAAAGAGTCGGACACGACTGAGCAACTTCACTTACTTAATAACACAGACAGTCTTTTATATCCCTAGATTTTATGTTGTTGTTTAGCCACTAGGTTGTGTCCGACTCTGCAACCCCATGGACTGCAGCATGCTAGCCTCCCCTATTCTTTACTATCTCCTGGAGTTTACTCAAACTCATGTCCATCAAGTAGGTGATGCCATCCAACCATCTCATCCTCTGTCACCCCCTTCTCCTTTTGCCTCAATCTCTCCCAGCATCAGGGTCTTTTCCAATGAGTTGGCTCTTCGCATGATGTGGCCAAGGTATTGGAGCTTCGGCTTCAGTATCAGTCCTTCCAGTGAATATTCAGGGTTTATTTCCTTTAAAATTTTATAGTATTCAATAATTATGGTTTGGGCTCCAGGATATATTACAGAGAGAAGGAAGAGCACTTTCCAGAACTTAACAAAAACAGTAAAACAAATAAAGACAGATGTTTCCTGCGTAGGCCGTGGGGAGTGGTGAGAACCAATAGTCTCCGCCGCCTGACTTTCTAGAGAAGCCATGTGAGTCAGTGTCTTTCTGAAAAGTGATAGAAACTCCTACTTTTGGAAGATTTTTTTAATGGTTTAAAAATTAACTTCAGGAACGGCACCTAAAATAGGCCCCAGTTCTGACCCGTCCTCATCAAGGCTTTTTGCAGAGAGAGGCATGCTTGCATTCCTCTCTCTGAGTGAGAGAAGGAGATGGGGCTACTGTCTCGTTTCTTTAGAAAGCAGAGGAAAAGAGCCCATCGCTTCCTTGGTTATAGACAGAGCCTTTGAAGGGTTCTGGTAGTTTCCAGAACCCTCAGTGTGCTGAGGAGGGAGGTGGCTGTGACTAGTGGGCCCGCAGAAACCACAGCCAGTGGCGTTATCCAGGATGGCGTAGAGTGCCAGGCAGTGTGCAAACAGGGACATATCACCCACAGCGTGGCCCTCGGACCCCTCCTTCACTGCAGCGCCCCCCTACCCAAGCAGAATGTTCTATGTAGGCTGTCATAGCAGAGAAGGGGTATGACAGCTCCAATGGCTGGTTTTGCTTGGGGGGCACGCAGCACGGTCCTTCCCAGGGAAGCAGAGACCGTCCCTCACACAGTGACCTCTGGTGCCTCCAGGTGCCCCTGGTGCAACAAGGTCCCCGAGAACCACAAGACTCCTTTCATTTGAGACCAAACCTGTATTCCAACTGCGGGAATTTCCCAAACACCGTCCTGACAGGTGAGTGTGGGCCACCTCCCAGCTGCTGCTTTCACATCACTGTTTCTCCACATACTGCTATAAGACAGTTTAAACAACATGACATTATATAAAGCCAAAAAATAAAAGCCCTGCAGCTCTGCTTTACCTTGTTGAGATGTGGGAGTCCAGCCCCAGCTGAGGCAGCGGGGAAGGGCCTGGTGACCCAAGCCTTTTTCCGACCTGCTTAGTTTCCAGTGACTGAAAACTATTTAGAGGGAGGAAACCTGCAGAACTGGGACTTGTGGAACTGACTGCAAAGAACACAGATTCCAGAGCGGGACTGTGGGCCTGGGGGTGGTTGGGACATGGGTGATGCCTGTCCTGGTGGGCGAGATGGCAGGGGGTTGTCACCAGTTGTGTCCTGAGTGACCTGACCCCCATGCCTTCTAATCTGCACTGTTCTCCCCTCTCACTGCTCTTTCCAGAAGACTCGAGCACCAGCCTATTCAAAGACCTCAGCAGTGCACTGGCAGGCATGCCTGAGGTCAACCTAAGCGTGGACACTCCGTTCCCACTGGAGGAAGAGCTCCAGATCGAACCGCTGAGCCTGGACGGACTCAACATGTTAAGCGATTCCAGCATGGGCCTGCTTGACCCCTCTGTAGAAGAGACATTTCGAGCTGACCGACTGTGAGGTGATCAGAATGGAACAGGAGGACTTATTACTGAAACAGCTAAAACAGAATGGAATAGAACCAGCTCCACCCCCTGGGCGTTACTTATCTCGGGCTTCTGACCTGGAAGGAACCCAATTCCTCGGCTCCAAGCCCTCAGATGAGGTCCCGTCTCAGTCGCCGTGGCCTTCTCTCAACCCCAGAGCTGGGCGCCACCCCTCAGGCCCGCAGCACAGGCCTTGTCGCTGCAAGCCTGCTGCTTTGGCGCTTCTGATGACTCGGTTGTCACCACACCTGTGACATCTTTTATTGACCATCTAGCCGGTCGATGAGTAAAAGAAAATGTGTGCCGAGAAGCCTCAGTAGCCGTGTATAATGCTTAGAACCACTGATCTCAGTCAACACTGAAGAAGGGACCCGGAGTCGGGGGCAGTCGGGCTGCGGGCCTCTGGGAGCCGACTCACCTCCAGCGACGGTACCAAGCCCCACAAGGCCTGCCGTGGTCCCGCTGTCTCACCTCGGCACCCCAGGCAGCCATGGGATGTCCAGGGCAGCGTGGAGGGCCAGGACTCCCTGAGAGGCCTCCATTCGAACATGAAGAAGGATTTCTGCCGCACGTCCAAGAACAAACTTGAGTTGAGAAAACTGAATTCTAATTGGTTTTCTCCCAGTTTGTAATCTGTTCTCTGCTGCTGCAGTATCCCTTTTCCTTTGGATGAGAGGAAAAGGAAGACTATTTTATTTTATTCTGTCACTGAAAAAAGAAATCAAAATCCCCTGGTAATGGATGAGCCTGAAGAGAACAGGGCTTCTACTCGGTGGCTGCAGAAGACAGAGAGGGGGGCTGTGTGTAGGTATCTTACAGGCACACGATGTCCTCTAGACAAGCTACAAACCATCTAGGCCTCCCTGTCTACAGACTGGCCAGGAGGAGCAGCCAGGGGTCTGGACCAGCACCACCCGCCAACCCAGCAATTGTGCAGCAGCAGAGGGAAGCTGGTTCTCTGTGGAAAGGGCGTGTTCCTGTCACCCTACTAGACCGTAAGCTCCTTGAGGGCAGAGACTGTGCCTTACCCATCACCAAACCCCTAGCACCCAACAAGTGCCTGGCACTGAACAGGTGCCGCCGACCTGTGCGTCGAATGCACACATGTGTGAATGAGCAGATGAATGCACGAATGAATGACTCTGCCTTGCTAGGAGGCAGTCTAATCTTTCACTGACCCTCTTACTCACCAAAGCTTCTCACAGCTCCAGCTTTTCTAACACTTGTGCCTGTGGTTAAGTGAAGCATACACTTTAAGATGCTTTTAACACTAGGTGACCAAGTCCACGCTTAGGCCACATGCCCTGTCCTCCTCAAGGCTACGGACGTGGGTGGACACTGTCTTGTGAGTGCACCTAGGGTAGCTCAGCAAGCTGGGGCCTCCCCCCTTACGGGACCTGGAGGGTCCCGGCCATCACAAACATCTTCTCTCTCAGACCCATGTTTTGCTCTCGATTGCATTAAGAGATTCACCCTCTGAGGCTGAAGAAATAGTGTATGGTAAAACAAAGGCCTAATTTACAGATCTATCATTAGGCATCAGTACTTTAGCACAAAACGGTATTACTGTATTTCCACCAGCACCTGCCTCCTCTGATTCAGTCTGTGCCAGCCCCTGACCAGAAACCCCAATGAGTGGGCTTAAAAGCCATCAGGGGAGGAGTCTGGGCAAAGGGGCCTCACGTGGGCCTGGGAAGACAGCATAGAGTGGACAGACACACTGAAGGAGGGATAAAGATGCTAGAGCCAGACAGACAGCTTCTTTCCAGGGGACACCAGGCACGATGCTGAAGGGTCCAGATTGCTCCCACCTAAAGAAGCAAGGCGGCATCGTGTGGGTCTGAACCTGACACATGTCTCTGGTGGCAGGAAGGGTCTGCCACGGGGTCCTGGGCTATTGACCTCTCCAGACCCTCTCCTATTCTGTCCTCAGGGGGCTCCCCTCCCTCCAATCTTTCAAGTAACCCCAGTGGTGCACTGATCCATCTCCACTGTGGAGCCCAGGTCTTGGTCTTCCCGCGTCACATTCGCTCTGAACACCCCTGCTCTTGAATTAGAAAGACCAGAGCCCTCCCTGCCTGAGCTCTGGCTTAGGAAGGGGCTGTGGGCCTCCCCTTCAAAGCCTTATTCCCAGTTAGACTTCTAGATCTCAGTGACTTTTTGTGAAAGAAAATGGCCTTTCATTGTACACAGCACCCCAGCGTGCTGAAAGAGCCAGATGCTGCCTGCCTCTCGTGTGTCAGAGACCCCCTGAGATCTGAACTAGCCTTTCAGACAAGGGGGAGTGCTGATGTCATGAGAGGGTTTTTTTTTTTTTTTTTAATGGAGATTCTAGGATAGTCTGCTCTCTACACAGTGCCTTACCCGTGATCACTGGTATCAGGGTCCCAACTCTCTCTGTCTGCACAGCAGCCCAGCCATACAGCCGGAGACCCCGAGACCTGCAGGACCAAGTGTGCTCCCCCTGGGCATTCACCATGGACTTGTGGAAATGGAGGCTCCTGGGGAAAGTGACTAATTTGGGGGGAGGGTAACGATGACAGTAAGGTTTAGCACTGAATCCAGTTTGTCCTTAGGTCCATCCATCCCCTCTCTTCCTGTGAAAAGGTTTTGGACATTATACAACCCGCCTTGCTTACCCAGTGTCAAGGACACCCACGGACAGGGGTCGCCCTGACCTCCTCACTGCTGCCTTTCGTCCTCAGCATCTGAAATGGCTGCAGACTTCAGAGTAAACTATTTTTCAATATTTAGTTTTTCACAAGAAATCGATGGTTGTACTACTCTCATTTACTAGCAGTTAAACAGCATAGAACTAAAAACCTGTGTTTCTGTTTTTCTCCCCTTCTATACGGTTGTGGTTTTTAGGACATAAGGTGTCAGGAGAACCTTGGTTATGTCTAGATCAACATGAATTCTCCACTGTCCTGTCTCATTTCTCCTAAGTCTACTGTATATTACCTGAGCTGAAATGTATATCCCAGTCCATTTGCATAGCTGAAGACACTTCCTACTCTGCCCCTCGTCGTCTCTTCTCATTCACGCATGGACGGTCTGGTCCCAAGCGTGTTTCTTCCACTGCTTTGTGATGGAAACATCACAGCAAAACTAATCAGACTTCTCACCAGTATCCTAGTCCACATGCCCCTCGTCAAACAATATTTAAAGATTGAAAATTTGTATAAAGTAGCTTCCAAGTTTTATAATGCATCGTTTTACATCTTTCGTAATTAAAAGCAGCACAATAAGGTTGTATGTGCATCTGGTGTCTTCCTTGGCCTCCAGTGAGATAAACTGGTGGTGAGCCCTTCTCACTCAGTGCAGCGTGAAGTCAGAGATTTCTGGTCCACGGCTGAGCAGAGCCTGCACTGGCCTGCTTCTCTTAATATGTGCTGTGGCGCCCAGTCCTGAGAGAAGTCCAGAAGGAAGGAGGGGCACATACGTACCCAGGACAGAGGCATCATTGTAGGGGCTCAGCATTCAGCTCCCTCTTCTGAGGTTCAAGCCACTGATGTACCTCCCCCAGCCTCTCTGCTGCAGGTACTGGTCTTTAGCTCTTTCAGTCCTAAAGGAAATCAATCCTGAATATTCACTGGAAGGACGGATGCTGAAGCTGAAACTCCAGTACTTTGGCAACCTGATGCAAAGAGCCGACTCATTGGAAAAGACCCTGATGTTGGGAAAGATTGAGGGGAGGGGGAGAAAGGGGTGACAGAGGATGAGATGGTTGGATGGCATCACTGGCTCGATGGACATGAGTTTGAGCAGACTCCGGGAGATGGTGAAGGACAGGGAAGGCTGGCATGCTGCAGTCCATGGGGTTGTGAAAAGTCGGACACAACTGAGTGACTCAACAACAGCAACCCATTTCACCAAGGACTTGGGTTCCACTTTCTATCCTCAACCCTCTCCCCCTGTCCCAGCAGAGTTCAGAGCGTTGACCTCTCCAAGCAAACAGCCTCAGCTGCCCCCAGAGACCCAGAGGCTCGCCAGAAAGATGACTCTTCTGAAATCTTACTCAGAAATCCCACCTCTGACCCCGACTTCCTGAGCCACCATTTCCACCCCAGTCCCCACACAGCCTGTCATCTGACTCCACTGGGACTTCTGTCCCGTGTCCCTCCTCTCAGTCTGCCTGTCCCCTCTTCATTCCCCGGCCGAGCCTACCGACTCAGAGGCCTTCAGGACACCCTCGCCAGCCCTTCTGCTCTGACCCTGGCGTTTCTCAGTAGCTGCACACTGCCCCTAAACCCCCTCCCTCTTCTGCCTCCAGACCTCTGCTCATCAGGGCCCTTCTCTCCAGGCTTCCTTCAGAGGGCTGCTCCCTCAGCATCCCAGCTGCCCCCACACCATCCTTTCTCCTGGAAAACTCGCCTAAATCAGTACCCGTCCGCACCTCCCTCCCCTCTGCCTTACCTAGTTCTCGTTTTTCACGTGTGATTTATCTGTGCTTCCTCCAAGGATTCCTGGTCCTCCCCAGGCCTCATCCTCTCCAGCAGCTTTTCACCCTCAGCCCGAAGACAGTCTATGTGTGTGTTTAGTTCCTCAGTTGTGTCTGACAACACCACGGACTGTAGTCCACCAGGCTCCTCCATCCATGGGATTCTCCAGGCAAGAATGCCAGAGTGGGTTGCCATTCCCTTCTCCAGGGGATCTTCCCGACCCAGGGCTTGAACCTGGGTCTCCTGCATTGCAGGCCGATTCCTAAATATCTGCGCCACAGTCTCCTCCTTGCTAAAAGCCAACAGTGAAACAACACTCTCAACTCTGACTTCTCCTCCAACCAGGACCTCTCTCTGGAAGAGTTGCTCATGCTCAGCTCTGGTCTCAACTCCTGGCCAGTCCAGTCCCTCTCCTCGTGGCCCTTCCCTGGCATTTGAGCCCTGTAGCCGCTCCTGTTCCCTCCCCTCGGTACTCTCTCCGGCTCCAGTAAATCCTTCTCTTGTTCTCTCAGGGCACATCCTCCACTACTATCTCTTTTTTCAGAACCACTGTCCCCAGGCCATCACCTCCAAGCTGATGGCCCCTGACATCCAGCCTCCCATCCCCTTCCTGTTAGCTCAGGCTCACCTGCGCTCCACCCATGTGCCTGCCGCACAGCCCTGCATAGCTCTGTGTACACTGGCGAGCATTCCTCATCACCCTCGACACTGGCCGTCCCCACACAGCTCTCAGCCCTGTGAGGACAGGGACCTCGCCTTCTACTTGAATTTTATATTGCTGGTGCCTGGCATGTAGGAGGTGCTCAATAAATATTTTCGAACTGCTGACTTTTGCCCGCCTTCTCAGATCACAGCCTTTATCTACCACACAGCCCTTCTCCTCCTCCCCTCAAATCCAGCCTGAGTCCGGAAGGGCCACCTCTGTCCTCATTCTCTCTCTCCTTAGCCTGACACCATCTTCTCATCTGGCTCCCTCCTTATCTCTGGCCCACGAAGCAGCCTCTACCTCCCCTTAGAAATTAGCAGAGTAGGGACTTCCCAGGTGGTCCAGGAGTGAGGACTCTGAACTCCCAGTGCAGGATGCCCGGGTTTGATCCCTGGTCAGGGAACTAAGATCTCACTTGCCACATGATGCGGTCAAAATAAAGAGATTTTTTTTTTTTTAAAGAAAAAAAAAAATTAGAGATTTTACTCTTTTTTGTGCCCCAGGGTTCTTAATAAGTACCCCCCTCCCCAGTTTTATAGCATTGTAGGGGTTCATTGTGTAATGAATTCATAATGAGAGCACTTAAAATCATGCCCTGCACATCATAAACAATAAATGTCAATTATTATATTATTTGTTGCACAGATACACTGTCATTTAGAAAAAAAAAAAAAAGGATTCACAAATCTTTAGAAGTACTGAATCTGTATAGTGCTTGCTTTGAAACACCAAATCTTACGGTCTTAAGTTGGTCCTGTTTAGGTCCTGTTTGCCAAATGAGCGCTTTACTATTTGCAAGTATGGAAAAGCCAGTTATATATATGGGACTGTGTCCCCCTGTGGACACTAGATGGAGCCGAGACACAAGAGTAGCTGTCAGGACCCAGAAACAGCCCCTCGCGCCCCCGACCCTCTCCTCTAATTTCACCTGTAGACGGGTGAACGAGAGTGTGCTTAGCAGTAATCCTGCGACTGCAGGGTATAAGTCTCTCTAGTGGCCGCTCAGACCCTGCACGCCACACGTCCCCGAAGCAGGTCAAGGGTGGCTTCTTGGGTTTATGGGTGAGGAAGGAGGCCCAGACGGCGCTGAGTCACCTTGCGCACGGCCGGGCTTCCCCAGCGGCGCATCGCGGACCCCTAAAGCTCAAATGTGCGGGCGGAGCCCGGCAAGCCGCCCGACCCCGTCGGACCCCCAGGGCCTGAACCGCGCCCCTTATCCACTCGGGGGCCCGGGGGACCCAGCCCCGAGCGGAGGGTCCTGGAGCGCGGGGAGGGAGCAGGAGCCCAAAGGGAGGGCCGAATTTTCCCTTTCCAGCAGTGTTTTTTAATTTTTTAACTAAAAGTCTTTGCTTTTATAATAATAGTACACGCACATTATAAGAAATTCAGGTTAACACTGAAGAGCACAAAAAAGAAAATTTTCAGGTGGTCCGGAAAGCAGCACCCGCAGAAACGTCGATGGAGACATCTGCTTACGCACCTATTCAGAGAAAAGACCAGATAGGTGCCTGGAAATTTCAACCAAGAAGTGTTCACAGAATACATGCTTCTTTTGGAAAAAGTCTTTCACAGAAAGGCAAAAAAAGAGGAAGAAAAAGAAGCAGCCTAAATGTAACTAAAGAAATTGCCGAGCTGCAAATAATTAAAAGAGAAGAAAAATACCCAGAGGCTGAATTCATCCTTTAAATTTGTTTCAACTGTAGATGGCATCTCTTGACAGCGCTGGAGTGGGGAGGAAATGAGCTCACCCACTTCCCCTCTCCTCCCCCCTCCCAAAGGTTGCCAGTTCTTATTTTCACATTGTCAGGGTTTGTGCTCCTTGCATCCTGTCCTGTAACCATCCTTCCCACCATTGTTTGGCCCCATTCTGTGTGTGCCTGGGTCGCCTGCTTACCGCCAGGCCTTTCAGAGTGGGTTTCCCAGCCCTCCCTCTTGAGTTCTTTATTTCATTTATTTATTTTAGCTACACCATGTAGCATGTGGGATCTTAGTTCCCCAGCCAGGTATTGAACCTGCGCCCCCTGCAGTGGACGCCCAGAGTCTTAACCCGTGGACTGCCAGGGAAATCCCATTAGTTCTTTATTTTGATTCCCCTCATGTCTGACTTGACTTGTCCCTAAGAAATCTGTTTAGGAAGGGCTTTGGGCAGTGGTCACAGATAAGGGGGTGGTTGGCTGCTGGGAGCAAAGGTTGGAGACCTCAGTTCTGAAAAGGGGTGGGTGGGCTCTAAAATTGGCTGAATTATCCCCAGTGAAACTGACATAAATCCCCAATGTAGGGACAAGCACTCATACTCTCCAGTATGATTCCTGGCTGAAAACAGTCTTCAGCTTGTATTTGGTGGCTCAGTGGTAATGAATCCTCCTGCAGGTGATGCAGGAAGCTCGGGTTCGATCCCTGGGTTGGGAAGATCCCCTGGAGAAGGAAATGGCAACCAGAATAGTGACGCTTGTCTGGGAAATCCCTTGGACAGAGGAGCCTGGAGGGCTACCGTCCCTGGGGGTCGCAAAAGAGTTAGACACGACTGAGCACACAAGTTGAATTCTTAGAATTTGGAAATAGAGGAAATGACAGGAGTAGGGATCCCAGAGGGTATTGTTTCGTTCTCTCTTTTTTTTTGGTCACATCACGCAGCATGTAGGATCTAAGTTCCTGGACCAGGGATCAAACTTATGCCCTCTACCTTGGGAGCACGGAGTTTTAACCACTAAACTACCGGGGAAGTCTCTTATTTTTTAAAGGAAGAACATGCCAGATTTCTGGTTCAGGGGGCCTCTGTTTCCAGGCCATCACCACTACCTTAACAACCCCCCTCACACACACACACACACACACAAAATACATACACATTTCATCCCTTTGACAGCAGTTCAGTTCAGTTCAGTTGCTCAGTTGTGTCCGACTCTTTGCGACCCCATGAATCGCAGCACGCCAGGCCTCCCTGTTCATCACCATCTCTCGGAGTTCACCCAGACTCACGTCCATCGAGTCCGTGATGCCATCCAGCCATCTCATCCTCTGTCGTCCCCTTTTCTTCCTGCCCCCAATCCCTCCCAGCATCACAGTCTTTTCCAAAGAGTCAACTCTTCGCATGAGGTGGCCAAAGTACTGGAGTTTCAGCTTTAGCATCATTCCTTCCAAAGAAATCCCAGGGTTGATCTCCTTCAGAATGGACTGGTTGGATCTCCTTGCAGTCCAAGGGACTCTCAAGAGTCTTCTCCAACACCACAGTTCAAAAGCATCAATTCTTTGGCGCTCAGCCTTCTTCACAGTCCAACTCTCACATCCATACATGACTACTGGAAAAACCATAGCCTTGACTAGACGGACCTTAGTCGGCAATGTAATGTCTCTGCTTTTGAATATACTATCTAGGTTGGTCATAACTTTTCTTCCAAGGAGTAAGCGTCTTTTAATTTCATGGCTGCAGTCACCATCTGCAGTGATTTTGGAGCCCATAAAAATAGTCTGGCACTGTTTCCACTGTTTCCCCATCTATTTCCCATGAAGTGATGGAACCAGATGCCATGATCTTCGTTTTCTGAATGTTGAGCTTTAAGCCAACTTTTTCGCTCTCCTCTTTCACTTTCATCAAGAGGCTTTTTAGCTCCTCTTCACTTTCTGCCATAAGGGTGGTGTCATCTGCATATCTGAGGTTATTGATATTTCTCCCGACAATCTTGATTCCAGCTTGTGTTTCTTCCAGTCCAGCATTTCTCATGATGTACTCTGCATAGAAGTTAAATAAGCAGGGTGACAATATACAGCCTTGACGGACTCCTCTTCCTATTTGGAACCAGTCTGTTGTTCCATGTCCAGTTCTAACTGTTGCTTCCTGACCTGTTGACAGCAGTGCCCTGTCCCATATTCACCTGGAAAAATCCAACTTCTCCTTTAAGACCTAGGTTAAAAGACACCTCCTCTGTGAAGCTTTTGTGAAATCTATATTATGGCTTGGCACACAGGGATGTATGGTCAGCTTGTACATAGGAATAAGACCTAGGGACTTCCCTGGCAGTCCAGTGGTTAGGGCTCCCTGGTTCCACTGTAGGGAGCCAGAGTTTGATCCCTGGTCCAGGAATTAAAATTATGAATGCTCTGTGGCATGGCACACACACACACACACACACACACACACACACACACAAAGACTATCTAGACACAGTACTGCTTGGGGCCAAGGGTGCGGGCTCTGGAGTTGTAGAGACCTGGGTTCAAATCTGCCTCCACTCTTGCTGGCTCTGAAGTCAGGGCACGCAAGTGGCCTCTGTGTGGTTCAGTTTCCTTATTTATAAAACAGGGATGGAAAGGTTGTGCCAGCCCCTGGTACACACTTCCTAAATCTTAGATATTGTTTTCACTGTTAACTGTTTTCACTAAATGGGGCCTTTACTGCTAGACCTCGGAAACACAACAAAAGGATTCGTTGAGAAGATCAAGTACTCTGAAAGGAGCACTGAATAGTTTTCTCCGCGCACAGAGGGCTCCTGTGGAGCCACCACCCTCCGGTCTAAGGAGCTGGTGTGACTGGCATTGACCAGTCTGACCAAGGCAACAGCAGCTAAACTCACATCTGGTTGCACCAGCTTTGTCTTTATTCCAGAGGACCTTCAGGACTAACCTCTTGTGCTGGTGCTCTTTCACTCAGCGTGTCTGACTCCTTGCGACCCCATGGATGTAGCCCCCCAGGCTCCTCTGACCATGGGATTTCCCAGGCAAGAATACTGGAGTGGGTTGCCATGCCTTCCTCCAGGGGATTTTCCTGACCCAGGGGTCAAACTCAATTCTCTTGTGTCTCCTGCATGGGCAGGCAGATTCTTTTTTTTTTTAATGGAAGGATAATTGCTTTACAATATTGTGTTGGTTTATGCCAACACAACATGTTTATGCCACATCAACATGATTGAACCATAGGTATGCATGTGTCCCCTCCCTCTTGAACCTCCCTGCCCCCTCCCACCCCATCCCACCCCCCTAGGTTGTCACAGAGCACTGGTTTGAGTTCCCTGAGTAATACAGCAGGCAGGCAGATTCTTTACCACTGCGTCGCCTGGACTAACCTCAGATGATGCTTCTTCTTCACCTGCTCAAAACTTGGCCTCAAAAGTATCGGATCTTCCTTAACTGCTTTCTGCAGGGCTTTGGTTTCACTCCAACAAGCCCAGCACACTGCCAGGGGACTGACTGATTTATTGGTTGCAAGATGAGCCATGCAGACTGGAGGCTGCTGAGCCCTCCCCTCCCAGAAGCTAGGCCTGCGCACACAGCGTCCCCTGGCATGTTGGTTGGATCCACTCGGCCAATCAGATGCTCCCTCCCAGGACTTTGAAGCCTGAGTGGGAGAGTGAGTGAAGCAGGAGTGAGTAAGCAAGGAGTTACTGACACTGAGCCACATTAATGGCAGCGACTTGGAAAGAAGTTTCCCCAGGCCCCTGTAGGGCCATTATTCTGCCACTGGGAAGCTTGGCCATTCAGCAGTTCTCCCAGGCTGGGTGCTGCCCCACTGACTTTCTCATCTGTCCTCTGGAGCAGAGAACTGCTTCACTTCACAGTTTGTGAGGCTGAACTCCCCGAAGAGAAGCCTGGGGATCTTGTAGCGCTGTGTCTTCCCCGGACCCGGGGGCTGGTCTGCCATCTGGCCTCCTGCTGCTGACTCTGCCTTCTCTTTCAGATTCACGGGTAGCAGTGGGAGCTGGTGAAATGTGTCATGCCTGGCTCCAGGTTCTTTTGGAAGAAAGAATTCTGTGGGCCAGCTCTGGGGAATGTCCACGGTCACACCAGCACACAGCTCTAGCTGCTGCAGACAGCCTTCACCCCGGGGGGCCTGAGAACTAGTGCTCCCAACAGCAAAGCCTGGCAAACCCTAGTTCCGCAGAATGTTGACAAAGAGATGCACAGGTGGGGCTTCCCTGGTGGTCCAGTGGCTAAGACTCTGTGCTCTCAATGCTGGGGGCATGGGTTCCATCCCCGGTCAGGGAACTAGATCCCACATGCCGCAACTAAAGTTCCTGCATGCCTCAACTAAGACCCGGTGCAGTCAAAGAAATAAATTAACATTTTTAAAAAGGTGGGGGGAGATGCACAGAGCAGTGCTCCTCTGGCTTGGGGTGTTGGCTGCCTAAACACAGTGGAAAGACGTCTTCACTAAGGGCGTTCTCAGGGGCTCTCAAGGGCCAACCCACTTCCAAGAGGTTGACCTGGTGGTTGGCATTGTTCAGACTTGTTCGACCCCTGAGTCCTTTTCTTCGGGACCATCTTGTGTGGCTGATGTTCTTTGGAACACACTGGAAAAGGCATGGAGATGGATAGGGATGGATGAGAGCAGGAGGTGGGAGAGAATTGGACTTTGAAAGGAGCAAAGGAGAAGGGAAAGGATGGAGCAAAATGGAAAAGAACACATGGAAAGGAGAGGGCATCCAGAGGTTTTCGAGGAGGTTGTTTGTTTTGGCCTTGCCGCGAGGCTTGAGGGATCTTGGTTCCCTGACTAGAGATTGAACCCACGTCCCCTGCAGGGAAAGTGCAGTGTCTCAATCACTGGATCAGCAGGGAAGTCCCTCCTGGAGGTTTCACAGAAGGCCTGGTGAGTCCAGGCTCAGGGAAGCCCATGAGACGCCTTTGAACCATTCATGAAAACTATTAATACACCTACGGATGGCTAGAAGTCTTTTTTTTTTTTCAATTCAAAAATGTCTCCATGGTCATCTAGTTTGTGTGAATGAGTGTGGCTCACCAATGCAGGTTTGTTAAAATATCTGTGGTAAAATAGTCATTTTACCAAATAAATCTTGACTTGAAATCTTGGAGAAAATAAAATTGAAAGCCAGAAGAAAGTTATGTGATTAGGTGAGAATTAATGGTGAAGAGATTGAATCAATATGGCAGCTTGAACACATGTTCCAACCTAAGTGGAAAAAAATATATACATTAAAAAAAAATCTATCATAGGGCTAGAAACTACAAAGGGATATCCTCATTATCAGAATTTGTGAGGAGGGACTTCCCTGGCAGTCCAGTGGTTAAGACTCCATGCTTCCAATGAAAGGGGCATGGGTTTGATCCCTGGTGGAGGGGCTAAGATCCCACATGTTGCTTGGCACAGCCAAAAAAATAAAAATAAATAAAATAACAAAAAGAAAAAAATGATGAGGAGTAAAGGACGCTGGAGAGTGAAAGGCAAAGAGATGGGATTGAGTTGAAGGTGAAAGTCTAGCCATAAGTGTTCAGGAGAGTTTGCTGTGAAAGGAAGGGCTGGCCTTTGGGGTGAGGCAAGTGCAGGGTAGGTGGGCACAAGGAGCAGGATCCACGCAGCTGATAAGGTGACCAGTGGGTGTGGTTAGGTCTTGCTTCGCCCCACCACACCAAGCAACTGGCCCCGGATGATGCTAGCAGACAGCAGAGAGATAAGGACAGACTCGGGAGGCTCATTTACCACAAGGGCCGGACACAGGGCTCACTTCCTTCAGAAACAATGAGCCCTTTATCAGTAAGATAAAGACCAACAGCCAGCAGAAACCCCAGGGTGAAGACACCACCAGGCAGTTCTGCTAGCAGACAGCAGAGAGATAAGGACAGACTCGGGAGGCTCATTTACCACAAGGGCCGGACACAGGGCTCACTTCCTTCAGAAACAATGAGCCCTTTATCAGTAAGATAAAGACCAACAGCCAGCAGAAACCCCAGGGTGAAGACACCACCAGGCAGTTCACAGAGAAAGAAATACAAATAGCTCACACGCACATGAAAGACTCTTGATCTCATGCATAATGAGAGAAACAGGTTAAAACAACGAGATACAAATTGTTTATTCTTGACACTCACTCTTGACAGCTCGGGGCTGGGGTGGGTGTGGGGAAATAGAGCTCTCACATACAGCTGATGGGATGGAAACTGGTACCACCTTTCTGGAGGACAATTTGATATCAGCCACTAGGCAGAATTATGAAGGCACTGGAAGAAAATATGATAAAAAAAATTTTTATATTTCTAGAGTGGGGAAAACTTTCCTAAGCAAGATGAGTATACCAAAGATAAAAGACAGGTGACAGCCATTAGGGGCACATAATAACCTAAAATATGCAGAGTCTCTTCATATCACAGGATAAAGTTTTATTTTTCCAACATATAAATGGTCAAAAGACAAGAATAGGCAGTTCACAGAAGAAACGCAAGTGGCCACTTGTTGAGAAATGACATTTATGCTCACTAAGGATCAGAGAAATGCAAATTTTAAAAGTGATAGTATCTAGCATTGGCAAGAAGAAAGGCTTGCCCCTGGACACAGTGGGCTTTATGTGCTGGTAGAGTCTTTGAGGAGAAGGCAATGACACCCCACTCCAGTACTCTTGTCTGGAAAATCCCATGGATGGAGGGGCCTAGAAGGCTGCAGTCCATGGGGTCGCTGAGGGTCAGACACGACTGAACGACTTCACTTTCACTTTTCACTTTCATGCATTGGAGAAGGAAATGGCAACCCACTCCAGTGTTCTTGCCTGGAGAATCCCAGGGACGGGACAGCCTGGTGGGCTGTCGTCTATGGGGTCACACAGAGTCGGACAGGACGGAAGCAACTTAGCAGCAGCAGCAGAGTCTTTTGAAGGACCATGGAGAGAAAGCATCAGCATGAAAAATGTCTATTTCTAGTAACCTATCCTTTAGGAATACTTGCTCAATGGTAGGTGAGTATGTGAAGAAGTATGCACGTGATAGAACTCTTTGTTTTAGAGAAATACTGAAGATAATCTAAAGATAATCTAAATAATCAGAATGTGGGGAGAGTAAGGGGAGTTCACGTTCTGTATTTTTGTATTGTTTGAACTTCTATTTAGGATTTTTAAAATTAGTGCCAAATGTTTGATTTTCAAGAAGTTATTTAGGACTTCCCTCGTGGTCCAGTGGTTGAGAATCTGCCTGCCAATGCAGGGGATATGGGTTTGATCCCTGGTCAGGAAAGATTCCACATGCCACAGAGCAACTGAACCCATGAGCCACGACTACCGAAGGCCTCGCTCTAGAGCCCAGGCTCCACAAGAGAAGCCACCATGAGAAGCCTGAGCACCGCAACTAGAGAGGAGCCCCTGCTTGTTGCAACCAGAGAAAGCTCGAGCACAGCCACGCAGATCTGCTGCAGTCAAAAATAAATTAAAAAAAGGAAGAAATTACTTAGAGTGAGCTGAAACTCCAGCATCTCCCATCCCTAAATTTAAATGACCTTGAAATCAACACCCAAAACCTCTCAGGCACAGCCAGAACAAAAAAGGAAAAGCATAGCTCAGAATCTGAATCCATATAATCTAGCCCCTCCTGATGGGAAGAGATGAAGAGGAGTCCCTTCACACAGCACCTCCTTTACCTGGCTGGAGAGCCTGATGCACGGTGAGTATGTGGTCATAACTGCGCGGAGTAAGCTGGCCAGTTCCCTGCGCCCGTATCTGGGCTGAGATCTTTGTCCTCCTCCAAACACTAGTGACCCAGCCTGCGCCCAGGTGCCGCTTCTCTCTCTGCCTCTGCCATTTGGTCTCATCTCACCCGTGACTCTACCTGCTGTCTTTGTCATTGCTCCTATTCAGGACTGATTGTCAAGATACATAACAATTGCTAGAGCATGGCCATCTGCCAGGCAGAACAGACACCAACTGTACAAGTGGAAAGAGGTAGCAAATTACCCCCAAACTCCGTGATCTAGAACAACAAACTTTTATGATCACACACACTCATGGGTCAAGAATTCTGAGCTGCTGAGCTGGGTGGCTCCGACTCAGGGTGTTTCATGAAGTTATAGTCAAGATGTCGGTTGGCGCTGTAGTCCTTTGAAGGCTTGGCCAGGGCTGGAGGATCTTCTTCCAAGACGTCTCTCTCACAAGGCTGTGGGCAGGAGGCCGCAGGGCATCATGTGTGGGTCCCTCCACAGGGCTGCTTGAGCATCATCACAACGTGGCGGCTAGATTTCCCAGAGGGAATGACTCAAGGGAATAAGGCAAACTCATAATATCTATCTATTATGACCTAGCCTTGAAAGTCACATGCTCATTTCTGCAGTATCCTAGTGGTTACACTCATTGGACTTATTTTGTGTGGGAGAAACTACACAAGCCTGTAAATACCAGGAGAGAGACTCAACGGGGATATTTCAGACACTGGCTACCACAGCGCTGTATCACTCCCTGTTTAAAATCCTCTAGAGACTTCCCTGGTAGTCCAGTGGCTGAGACTCTGTGCTTCCAATGCAGGGGGCCCCCGTTCCATCCCTGGTCAGAGAATAGACTGTACACGCCACGACTCTTTAATGAGATCCCAAGCACCACAACTAAAAGTTCACATGCAGCAAGTAAAGACCCCGCATGCCATGATCAACAAAGATCAAAAATCCTGGTGCCGTAACAGGATCCTAAGGCCCGTTAGACTGTACACGCCACGACTCTTTAATGAGATCCCAAGCACCACAACTAAAAGTTCACATGCAGCAAGTAAAGACCCCGCATGCCATGATCAACAAAGATCAAAAATCCTGGTGCCGTAACAGGATCCTAAGGCCCGGCCCAGCCAAACAATAAATAAATAATTTTTTAAAAAAGATTAAAAACACAATAAAATAAAACCCTCTAATGACTTCCCACCACTCTTAGAATCAAAAGCAAATTCTTGGCCATGACCTTACAAAGCCTGGTGTGAACTGGCCTCTACCTACTGTCCAATCTTATCATGTCCTTCTTTACCCACTAAACACACCAAGCTTCCATCTATCCCCCAACTTCCCAAGTTCATTCTTTCTGTTTCCTGCTCCCTCTGCCTAGAAGTCTCCTTACCCAGATCTTTGGGTGACTGGTTCCTTCTCATCTTCCATATTTCTCAGCTCAAACATCATCCCCTCAGACAGGCTTCCCTGACTACCTTATCAAAAATAGCCCCCGTCCTAGCCTATCACTTTCTTTCACATCACCATGTTTTGGGGGGTTGTTCACTGTTAGAAATGTGCGGGTACTACCTCAATGATGATATGTAATTTGTATTTTACAGTCTGGTGGTATGATGCATGTACACCTGCAGTCACTGCCAACGTCATGCTACGTTTCCTTAGGGGATGCACATTCACATCCCAGGGTGTCAACGTCTTCACTGGAGAAGGAAATGGCAACCCACTCCAGTCTTCTTGCCTGGAGAATCCCAGGGATGGCAGAGCCTGGTGGGCTACCGTCTATGGGGTTGCACAGAGTCGGACACAACTGAAGTGACTTAGCAGCAGCACTGATCTCTACCTGAAATTATCTTGTTTATGGGATCACCACTCTTCTCCCTTCACGTACCAACGAGAGTTCTTGTTTACATGTGGCAGATCCTTCTCTAGCTGGTTTCAGCGGGAAAGGAATTTGTTTAAGGATATTGGGTTCCTCCTAGAATCTCCAGGAAAGCAGAGAACCAGGCATGGAGGCCATCTGTGTGGATAGCCCCCATCGCACTGACACTGTCGTTTGCTCTGGGCGTGCACTTGACGATGGGCGCCGCCCCTGGGGTGCCTGCTGACGCTGCCTCTGGGAGCCAGACGGATCCACTGTCATCCTTTCTTGGGCCTGCTTCTCAATGACACGTAGCCTCTTGCAAGTGGATCTGATTGGTGGTGTCTTAAGTCACGTGCTCTGTTCCTTCTCCACGTGAGGCTGGGAAGCCACTTGGCTTCTACTGTGGGGAGGTGTGTGTTCACTGGGTGGGGAATTCTCGAAATGTAGGAAGGGTGTTCCATGGTGTAGGGATGTCAGAGTGAGGATGGTGTATATCTTGCACCATCTATCCCTTAGTTACCCCTTAACATCCTCATCAACCCTCCTTCCATAAGTAATGTTACAAACAACAACAGAACCCAAGAGAGAGCTGGTTCGCAAAAAGAAAATAGTTACTTGCAAAGAGATTCGTGACTTCACTCTAAAATGTGGGACTTTCTGCCGTTTTCTGACCATCATGTACCTATTTCTTGTTTGCTTACAGCAACCCTCTAGGAGGAGTTATAAGGGCTAGGGCCTTGTTCATCTCTGTATCCTCATAGAGCAGTGTCCAGCACATCACAGATACCCATGAATGTTAAGTTAGTGAATTGTGTCCGTGAAGTCCCTTCCTACAGTGAGCAGGGCTGACCGGTGAGACCAGTAGGGAACTGTGGAAGTGGCAGTGTATGACTTTCAAGCCTCAGTGGCCATGGCTAACAGCCTCCTCCTTTGCCTGTTCCAATTTCGGGTTTCAGAGAAGAGGAATCCAACTGGCTTATGTTGCCTGTTTGTACCAAGCCATAGATTGTCAGGAGGCCCTATAAACTGGGGGCTTTGGGGAGAGCTGTTTGCCCACTTGGATCATCAGAAAGGGCTACGGCCTCCCAGACACTCTAGTTAATACGTCTGGTACACTGGGATCACATCTTACCTGAGGGCTGGATTCGAAAATCTCCAGGTAAGGCTCTATCCCATAGCCATGGGTGTTCACGTGTGCCTGTGTGACATGCTCAGTCGCTCAGTCGTGTCCGACTCTTTGCAACCCCATGGACTGTAGCCCACCAGGCTCCTCTGTCCACGGAATTCTCCAGGCGAGAACACTGGAGTGGGTTGTGATATCCTACTCCAGGTGACCTTCGCGACCCAGGAATGGAACCCGAGTCTCTTATGTCTCCAGTATTGGCAGGTGGATTTTTTTTTTGTTTAACCTGGGAAGCCTTAGAATTACTCATGAACATCTCTTATGTTACCCTTAAAATTCTCCACCGTCTAGTACCACCAATCAAAAATCCAGTTCAGCCAGTTTTTCCCTTTAACTGGGAAGATAACTGTTTCTTTGGTTGTACACATGAAGTAGCTGGTTTTTATCTTATGGGTCTTACTGTATGAAAAGCACATCTTTAGACTTTTAGGGTCATGATGAGATGCTCACATATAAGGGGCACACAGGACCCTAGATTCTTGCAGAGAACCACAGTTTTCGGTCACATCGATCTCTGCTTATTATGGGGTACGTGCTGTCTGAGTAGAAAGAGAGGCGGAATCTCAAGTACTATTAAAATCATCCCCTCTTCTCCCCTCCCCTCCTCTCTTTTCCGATTACTTCTCTCTCCTCCCTTTTGAATGAATATATACTACAAGGTTTAGTGATTACCAAAAAAATAAATAAATTAAAAAAACCATCCACTTGCTCTTATTGGATTTACACATGAATTGCAAGGAAGTCTGAATATAAAAGGCATAAAACTAATCTGATCCCAGGGAGAAAAGCCCCAAGCACGGAAGTAAAAGAAGAAAGCAGTGAAACTGTACTGATAATCCTGTTCTCTGAAAGGGATTGCTCACGTGAATTGAAAGAAGGTTTTAGAAAACAGCTATTACCTATTCTCAGGGCAATCAGACAAGGACAGTGCAGGCCAAGTGGGTGCCCGGTCACGTTAGCTTGTCACTGGAACCTGTGATTAATAGGATTAGAGGAGACTAGATTATTAAATGAGGTAGGTGAGAGAAACCTATGTGGCAAGCAGGAGAAATGCATGGAGAGATGGAAGGAAAGCTAGAGGAAAATGCCAGCCATCTAGGATAAAGTGTGAAGATTTAATGTGGTGGAAAGAGTCCCTGAAGGGAATTCCCTGGCGGTCCAATGGTTAGGACTCCATAGTTCCACAATAGGGGATGCAAGTTTGATCCCTGTTCAGGAAACTAAGATCCCGCAAGCCACTCTGCACAGTTTAAAAAAAAAAAAAAAAGGTCCCTGAAATGTCTAAATAAATCAGTGGGACAGAATCAGTATTCAAAACATGTCTGTTTTCTCGATTCCTCTTTCCCTTTCTCTCCCTCCCTGCCTTTCTCTCTCTATCTCTCTCTCTTATACACACACACACAAGGGCAGAGAGTTGTTTGTATTTCTTTCACTGCTGTCTCCCCCAAACTTAAAACAGTGCCTAACAAGTAGTAGGCCCTTAATATTTGCTAAATAAATGGTTACAGTGAACTGAGATGGGTCATCTTGTACCTATCCAAATGAGAAGCCAACTTGACCCTAAGATACATCCTGGTGAAATTCCTAAACGTGATGGGAAGATAAGGACTTCTCCTAAATTTCAAGCAGAGGAATCAAAGTCAGGTGACTTTCAAAACTGTTGATAATCAGGACGGCTTTGAACTTCACCTGGCAACACGCACTGCCAGAGACAGAGTGAAAGCCACAGAGGCCTTAGGGGACGAGGGCTCCCCGGGACTCCTGAACTCAGGAAGACAATCAAAGGAAACCTAGGACCTGGAAACGCAAGGAAATGGCCTCATGGGCCGGTGGCAAAACACAGAGACTAAAGGACACCTGGAAAGAGAGAGCCCTTTCTCACTCTGCTGATGCTTACAGAGTACCATCAACACAGCAGTCTTCTCATGACCCTGAACTGTAGGCCACCTGCCCCTTCTCCCCGGCCTTGGCTTCTTGCGAGAGGAGACCGTCAATGAACAAAGGAAAGAACGATGGAATCGGCACCGGGAGAGCAGGGTTGGACCTGCTGCCTTAACTTGGCCCAGGTGGTGGGGGCAGCCTCAGCCCTCCCCGTGGGACAGCTGGGAGGTCACAACCCAGCCCACCGCTGGCAACACAGCTCTGTGAGACTACAGGTGCTTTAACCCTGGGTGGTGACCAGAGGGATAGTCTTCCCAGGCCCCACCATCCCTCTGCACCGATGGGAAGGGCTTGGCCTGGACACTCTCCCCACAGTAGAACTGCAGAGCTGAGGCAGGGACATAGGAGGCCATGGAGCGGGGAGATGGCAAGGAGTCACTGGACCCCAGACCAGCATGCTTGTTGTGACGAGAAAAGGGCAGCCCAGGTCCTTCTCTCAAATCTCCGGGGCTCCCACCTTTGTGAGCTCCACCCTGGAGCCACCTTTAGTCCTTTGCCACAAGCCAGACCAGAAGGGAGCGAGCTCATGCCCACTTCCTCCTGAGCCTTGGCCATCTGGGGGCAGGCACAACCCAGGACTCTTCCCAGCTCCATCCAGGTGGATGAGTCACACGGCAGGCAAGGCAAAATCGGGGCCCACTTGGAAATGAGGGAGACCCCTGAGGGTCAGGACCTGGCCCTCTGCTCTCTCCTCCTCCCACTCCTGGGGCCCAGTTATATCCACGGCACTTGTTTGTGTGTCTCTGTCCTTTCCAGGATTGATTGAGTACCTACTACACACTGCAAGCTGGTGGAAAGAACAGTCTCAAAACCTGTTGGGACTTCCCTGAGAGTCCAGTGGCTGACTCTGTGCTTCCAATGCAGAGGACCCAGGTTCAGACCCTAGTTGGGGAACTAAGATCCCACATGCCGAAACTAAGAGTTCACGTGATGCAACCAAGACCCTGGCACAGCCAAATAAATAAACAAATTGATAGATAAATAGTTAAACATTAAACAAACAAACAAACAAAAAAACCCTGTCGTTGTGGAGCTTTTACTCCACAGAGATGACAAGGCAGAACCCTGCACGGATCACCTGTTCCCAGGTCTCTGAAGCTCCGGAGCAATCACCTGGGACATCTCACTCCATCAGTGCACAGTAAGAAAGGAGGTAGGAGTTTTTGTACCTTGGGGACAAAAATAAAAACCAAGTCACTCAAGTGTCACTCTTACAGCACCATTGAGTTCATGACTGAAGACAGGAAAAAAAAAACGTTGTCTGAAGAGACATATGTAGTCAGTTTTAATTCCCATCCCTTTGGGGGAAAAAAAAACATACTGAATGCCCCCTTCCCCAAATAGGATAAAAATAAATTTCCAGAACAGACACAGAACAGCAGCTGACTGCCTTCAGTACCAAGCACTGTCTGGTGGCTGGATCGCCCAAACTTCAGATTATGCCCAATGGACAGCAAAGGTGGTGATTTACCTCCTGGGCAGGGAAGAGGCAGATGGAAGTGCAGGGACGTATGGGGGCCAGGGTGTCCTCTCCCCGTCCCTGTGTCTTTCAGCCTATCCCTCTGTCTCTTTCTTCCCGTGTCTCGTGTCTATCCTTCCATCACTCTTGCTGATTGTCGGTGTCCTGGCCTCTGTTAATCTCTGCCTGCTGACCTGTCTCTCTCAGAACATGAGATCTCTCATCTCTGCTTCCCAGTTCATCTGCTTTGCCCCTTCTCTCTCTCTCTCTCTCTTTGCCCCTGGACTGGCTTTCTCATCTCTGCTGAAACACGGCAGTCTTTTCATGACCCTACACTTTGGTGCCTGTACTAACTGACCCTGTCTCTAAGTGACCCAATTCTTGATGCCCAGGGCAGGGAGGGGATTGGCTCAGCCTCTGATACGCTTCCTCTGGGTGGCCCACCTCTTTGTTCCATGGCTCTGTGAGCGAGCGTGTGTGTGTGTGTGTGTGTGTGTGTGTGTGTGTATAGGCGGAGGGCATGGTCCACTCTTGAAAATGGCCGTGGATGTGAAAGTTCTTAGATAAAGAAACAAACCCTGGGGACACAGCTCAAAAAATTTTATGTTGCAGACAGAGGTGTTCCTGGAAACTCCTGGGACAGACCCCACATGTAATGTTCCCTTTTGCAGATTTTATTCATATATAAATTCCTAATGCTTGAAAAAGTCATATATCACATATGAGTGAGATAAGATAGTGACAATAGATCTCTGTTCTACAGGATTCAGGCTGAAAGCTTTTCTAAATGCAGTAGGTTGCGTTAGCATCTTCATGCAGCCTCTTTCTAATCTGAAGATACTATAATTATATACCATGCATTGACATTGCTAGAAATCTGTGTAAAAACTTGGCCCAGGAAGGACCTAACCAAGATATGCAATTTCCTTGATTTAGACTGGCCGAGACTGTGTCTGAAAAATTCCACACATTGTCAGAGACACTTCTGTGCACAGGGCTTTTCCCTACCTGCTTTATCAAGACCTCCTCATAGCTCTATGAAGGACCAGGAAGGCATATTTTCAGGAGAAAATATCTCGAAAAGACGCAGCCCCTTGAAAAAAATTTTTTAACACCGAAAACATTTTGTATTGGCATATAACTGATGAACAACACTGTGGTAATTTCAGGTGAACAGAGAAGGGACTCAGCCATAAATATACAGGTATCCATTCTCCCCCAAACCCCCTCTCATCCAGGCTGCCACATAACATTGAGCAGAGTTCCCTGTGCTATACAATAGTTCTTTGTTGGTTACCCATTTTAAATATAGCAGTATGTACATGACCTTCTGTAGTAGCTAACTATCCCTTCTCCCCACCAACCATAAGTTTGTTTTCTAAGTCTGTGAGTCTCTGTTTTATAAATCTGTTTGTATCGTTTCTTTTTAGATTCCAGATATTAGGGATGTCATATGACAGTTCTCCTTCTGTCCTACTTCATTCAGTGTGACACTTTCTATGTCCATTGCTACAAATGGCATTATCTCATTCTTTTTGATGGCTGCATAATATTCCACCGTGTAGACGTGCCACATCTTCTCTGTCCATTCCTCTGTCCACAGACATGTAGGTTGCTTCCGTGTCTTGGCTGTTGTGAACAATGCTGCAGTGATATTAGGGTGCAGGTATCTTTTTGGGCCACGTTTTTCACTGAATGTAAGCCCAGGAGCAGGATTGCAGGGTCATATAGTAGCTTTATTTTTAGTTTTTTAAGGAACCTCCATACTGTTCTCCACAGTAGCTGTACTGATTTACTTTCCCGCCAACAGTGTAAGAGGGTTCCCTTCTCTCCACACCCTCTCCAGCATTTGCTGTTTGTGGATTTTTTTTGAAGATAGCCATTCTGACCAGTGGGAAGTGATTATCTCACGGTAGTTTTAATTTGCATTTCTCGAATAACTAGCGATGTTGAACATTTGAAAAGATGCTTCTCCTTAAATGGCAGGAGGCCAGGGGTGGAGGGGGCAATGACAGTTCTTAGGTTGCAGGCAATACAGCCTGGGGGGCGCGAGGAGGGAGGGAGGGATTCTAGCTTCTTCAAGATTCTGAGTGCTGAATAAACTACCAAAGGAGATGTCTGCGGTAGCTTCTCTATAGAAACTAAATACAGCAAAATTCTCTCACCCTGAATCACAGAAAGCCTAATTGTTGTTTAAGCGGCTGTTTCTCATCCAAGACATTTGGCAGTTCTGTCTTGTTTCTCAGGAGTTTCTTGAAACCATGGTTTGTCTCATTTCAAATTATGCTGTGAGTATGCCAGGCTCTGCCCTCCTAGCCCATGCAGAGAGACTCTAGTTTGATCTGTTATTTATTTTCCTAATTTAATTTTTATTTGGTCAGTTGTACAATAAATATTGTTTGAATAGCAACAGTTCCCTCATCCAGCCCTGCAAAGTTCAAACTCTCAAGCCAGTTCTTTTAGCATTTACCTCCCTAATTCTCAGTTAATATGCATCTATGATTATTGACCAATTTTTTTTTTCAATGTGAACCGTCATCTATCTACTGATTTCCATCCCCCTATTCTCGAAGATGAAGGTGAAGCTGGCTTATCACTCACCTCTCCGCCTGTACACTCCTGCACCCACACACCCCACACTTGCCTTTTTCCTTCCTTATCTTCCTAAGACTGTTCATCCCAATTTTAACTAAATCAAGAGTGTTTACATTATTATGACTGCAGAAGAGGTTACAGGGCTAATGCCCTGTCCATCAACGGGAGGGCACCTGACTCCAAGTAAGGGATCAGGAAAAGATTTCCGGAAGGAGTAACAGATTGAAGTGACTTCAAGGGAATTCCCTGGAGGTCAAGTGGTTGAGACTCCATGCTTCCATAGCAGCTGGTGTGTGTTCAACCCCTGGTCGGGGAACTGAGATCCCACAAAATTTTTAAAAATTAAATTAAAGAAAAAAGAGAGAGACTTTAAGATTAAGCCTAAAATAGCAAGGGGAGAAGGGATCCAGGGTAGGAAGTGCTCAGGCCTAGAGATGGAGGGAGAGTGCGGTCCACCAGGGAAGCCGACAGAGCCCAGTGGGCTGGATCAAGGCCTGATGGGTGGGGAGCAGTGATGAATGAGTTGGGGTGTCAGCAGAGGGTGGGAGCCACTGGGGAATTTGATGCAGAGTAGTGTCAGGATCAGATTCTCATTTTAGGAAGATGCCTGTGGCTGCCCTGGGAGGATGAATGGAAGGGGTGTGCCCAGAAGCAATTTATCTGAACAAGAGACGGCCCTGGCCTGGAGAAAGTTGTCTGGAAAAATACAGACACCTGGTCGGATGGGGATGCCAATCATGAGAGTCAAAAAAAAGGAGAAACTGGCTTAAAAGGGAGGGTGATGCTTTCTCTCTCGTTTCGGCTTGTTGAGTTCAAGATGCCTATGGGCTT
Organism: Cephalophus harveyi; assembly: GCA_006410635.1. Classification (NCBI taxonomy): domain Eukaryota; kingdom Metazoa; phylum Chordata; class Mammalia; order Artiodactyla; family Bovidae; genus Cephalophus; species Cephalophus harveyi. The sequence continues at coordinate 38,606 of SJYT01027948.1, read as the reverse complement.
CAGTGGGTCTGGAGCTAGGAGAAAAAAAGCCAGGGCTGGAGCAAGATGGATAAATACTTTTTTAAGTTAATAGTTGGCTCCATAATTTCTGTTATAAATCATGCTAAGGGCTTGTTTTAGAAGGTGGCATACCCACTCCCGGGAAGGCCTGGGTGTCAGTAGGCCTCAAGATTCAGAGGAGCGGGGAGATGCTTCAGACGGCAGGGAGGCAAGTTTTGTGGTTGCCATGGTGAAACGAAAGGTAAAGGGGGTGGTGAGAAAGCAGGATGGCGGAAGGCTATGGAAGGCCAACATAGCCCCCCCCACCATCACCTAAACCTTTGGCGAAGCCCAGTAACCCCGCAGTGTGGTGCAAGCAAATGTTGTGAGGCGACCGAAGAAGAGTGCAGGGCTGAATAGATCCCACTGGCTGGAGTGACACGGAAGGTGGTCAGGTCCCAGGGGAGCTGCCTCAGTGGGCCCCGAGACCTGGCAGAGCAGAGGAGGAGGGAATAGGAGACAAAGAAGTAAAACCCAGAGTGTAGACAGCGCAGGGTGTAGATGGCACAGGGTGTAGACGGCGCAGGGTATAGACAATGCTCTACACTTACAGACTCTTGGCTTCGAAGGTGCTTCAGGAGCTCCGTGGTTAAATTCTCCTCCAAAGGCCTAAAAACTCTTTAATAACACCATTAAACTATATTGTTTTCTTTTCTTTCTAGAAAAAAGAGAGAAAGGGAGAAGAAAATTGTGACTGTTTTTTAAGATTCAAAGTCTCACCGAAACCTGTGTTCCTCTTTCACACAAAGACATATTTGGACGTCAATGGTCCAAAATGAATATGGAGTGTTTTCAAAAGTTCCTAGCGAAATTCTTGTTCCCAGATTGTGCCAGTTACTGGGCAGAGAGGGGCCTGCCTTGATGAGGAAATGGGGCTTCGATCGGAGTATGACCCCCCACTCTCTGAAACAGGTTGATTGGCTCTGGACAGCCTGGGGCAGCTCCCCCCAAAAGTTGGGGATCCAATTCTCCCTGGATTATTTTTTCTCTTTTGCTCTCCTTTATTTTGTTCTTTTAGACTTCATTGTTATTATTAGAGTATAATTGCTTTACAAGGTTGTGTTCGTTTCTGCTATATAACAAAGTGAGTCAGCTATATGTGTACGTTCCTCTCCCTTTTGGGACCCTTGACCACACCCCCCAGCCCTCTAGGTCATCACAGAGCACTGAGCTGGGCTCCCTGCTATACAGCAACCTCCCACTAGCTATATATTTCATATATGGTATTGTGTCTATGTCAGTCCCAATCTCCCGGTTCACCCCACCCTCCCCGCCCCCTCCTGTATCCACACATCCATTCTCTACATCAGCACCTCTGTTGCTGCTCTGCAAAAATGTTCATCTGTATCATTCTTCTAAATTCCACTTATATGCTTTATTATGCGATGTTTGTTTTTCTCTTTCTGACTTATTTCACTCCATATCTCCCTGGATTATTTTTAAGTACACCAAAGAGAAGACTGGTCACAACCAAATCTGCATGATGTTGTTTAGGGAGAAAAGGGAATGTAGAATAAACCCCTTGGACGGCTCTCTAGGTGTCTTAGTGTCTAGATGTTTTCAAGTCATTTCTTATTTTAACAGAACTAAAAATTAGGCTGAGCATAGAAAAGGGGGATCCTTCTTGCTTATGTATTGATATAAGGAGAGCAGAGTGGTTGGAAGGAGCGAGAGGAGTGGGAGGAGACAAAGGGGAGATGGATGGGAAAGATCTGAGCTTGTTTAAAGGCTCATGAGAAGCACACAGGGAGTAAGAGGCGGAAGACAATGAAGGGTACTTACTGGTTTTGAGGTTGCAGAACCAGGGGGAGGGAATGGGTTGAGAACTCAGGAGTAGGGTCTGGCCTTAGAAGGAAAAAGTTGGGTGTAGGTAGAGAGAGGTTGTTGAAGGACTGGGTTATGGTTGAGGGGGAGCAGGAGTTTGAAAGAAGTCCTAGCTAAGTTCTCTTTGCTCCTCAAAGCAGGAAGGGAGGCTGTGTGTTCAGAGTGGCACCAGGGAGATGGAGGTGGTGGCGGCGGTGGTGGTGGAGGTAGAGTTTGGAAAAGCTGACGTGGGCAAAGAGAGTAAAGAGTTGATCAGGGAGGCATGATGGGGTGTTTGATAGGGAGTGGGGGCCCCCAGCATCCATTCCCCCTTCTTCCACGTTGGTAGAAGGTTTAACGGTCAGCCAAGAGCCAGGGAGTCTGCCTGCTAATACAGGAGACACGGGTCAAATCCCTGGGTTGGGAGGATCCCCCGGAAAAGGGAACGGCAACCCACTCCTCTATCCTTGCCTGGGAAATCCCATGGACAGAGGAGTCTGTGGGCTACAGTCCACAGGGTCACAAAGAGTCGGATACGACTGAGCAACTAAACAACAACAAGAAAATGTCCCTATCGCCCTAAGGAAAGCAGAACAAGCGTACTAAGGAGAGATGAAGCCCCCGGAGTGTCCCTCTCTGACTCCCTCCCCCCGGCCCCAGCCTCGAGGCCCCCAGCACCTTGAATTTGGGCTGTATCCCTCGCTCTCCACCATGGCAGCCCAGAGGGGCTGGCCGAGTGTGGTGGGTCACGTTGCAGGTAGATGAAGCAACTGCATCATAGCACTGCCCTGACAATCAGGAAGAGAGATCGTGGGAGCAACAAAACCCTCCTTTAGAGATAAAAATAGAGGAGTTGCAGGAGCAGGGACCGGAAGCTGTCTGTCACAGATACATCAGCTCTGACACAAGAAGCGACAAGTTTAGTGAGTGGCCATCTCAGGACACAGAAGCCTGCGAGGGGACAACCCACAGGACGATGACATAGCTAGGGATCTGACCCCTCCCAGCTACTCCTGGTCAAGGGTTCCCCAGTACCCAGGTGAGAGGAGTGACCATTTAATAGCAGGGTGAAGTGGCAGCCCAACTTGGCTGAGAGGCTGGTAAATTGCACTAAGTCCATCCCATGCTAAGGGGTTATTAATAATAGTTTTTCCTAGCAAGTCAAGACTCAGATGGTTCTCCCCACCAGGCTCACGTTTGGATCAGGAAAATAAAATGGATGGTTGGGCCGTCTTGGAGCATTTCCTAAGGGACAGATGAGCGAGAGGCTGTTGGTTGACATTTAACTGTAGCTCCAAATTTGTCAATGTCTCCTTGCAATATGTCCACGTCAGCCTGGAACTAGAGTGGACTTGGAGGCATGAGGAGCTGCCTGTCCTCCTAGCAGTGCGATCAGCACTCTCCCTCATCCCATGCTGGGCACAGGTCACCTGCTTGTATTATGGGGTCAAGTGCCCGAGCTTCTGCCAAGGGTGGTTCTCTGTTCAACGCGTCTTTCTCCTCTCTTAATTCTTGGTATGGGTCACATGGTGTCACAGCTTGAGCTGCCGTAACAAAATACCATAGATGGGGTGCCTCAAACAACAGACATTTCTTTTCTCGCAGTCCTGGAGGCTAGAAGTCCAAGATCCAGGTGCCAACAGGGAGGTTTCACCCTGAGGCCTCTTTTCTTGGCTGTAGAGGACGGCCACCACCTCCCAGGTACTCACCTGACTCCTTTTTAAAAAATATTTACTTCCCTGCTGGCTGCGCTGGGTCTTAGCTGCTGAGCCCGGGCTCTCTCTAGTTGTAGTGTCTTTACTCGGTGCACTGGCTCAGCTGCTCTGAGACATGCAGAATCTCCCCAGACCAAGGATCGAACCCATGTCCTCTGCACTGGCAGGCAGACTCCCAGCCACTGTACCGCCGGGGAAGTCCCTCACCTGACTTCTTATTTGTGTATGTGAGCGGGAGGGGGCTAGAGAGAGCTCTGCTGCTGCTGCTTCTGATAAGGACACTAGTCCTATCCGATTAGGGCTCCATCCTTACAATTTCATTAACCTTAATTACATTTTGCTTGCATGCTAAGTTGCTTTAGTCTTGTCTGACTCTTTGCGACCCCATGGACTGTAGCCTGCCAGGCTCCTCTGTCCATGGGATTCTCCAGGCAAGAGTACTGGAGTGGGTTGCCATGCCCTCCTCCAGGGGATCTTCCTGACCAGGGATCGAACCTATATGTCTATGTCTCCTGCATTGGCAGGCGGGTTCTTTACCACTAACACCACCTGGGCCTCCATCTCCAAATATACACATTGGAGGTCAGGACTTCAGTATATGAGTTATGGGAAAACACAGTTAGGTTCACCACAAGTGAGCACCCAACCAACTGCTCATAATCTGATTTTCAATGCCACAGAGAGTAGAAAGAGTAGATTTTCTGTAGGTGCTGGAAATGGTCTGTGTCTGGGTGATAGTTATACAAGGCTGTGTGTGTGTGTAAATTCTTTGACATGTGTACTTAGTATTTGTGTACTTTCACTGATTTCTTCTATTCTGTTTTCTATCCGTTGACTTCTTCCTTTTGGGATTTATTTATTTATTTGGCTGTGTCAGGTCTTAGTTGTACCACTTGAGCTTCTCTCGTTGCTGCGCTTGGACTTAGCTGCCCCCTGGAGTGTGGGATTTTAGTTCCCCAACCAGGGATCGAACTCGAGTTCCCTGCATTGGAAGGTGAATTCTTAACACTGGACTCATCAGACAAGTCCCTGATTTCCTCTTTAATCTTTGTTATTGCTTTCTGTTTCCTTACCATAGACTTAACTTACTCATCTTTTTCCAATTTTTTAGAGTAGAAGTTGAGATCAGTGACATGGGATCTTTCTTCTTTTGTAACATAAGCATTTAGGGCTATGAGAACACAGGTCCTTGATGACATTCCTGACCACTGGATCAAGCCTCATTTGAGGCCAGCCTAAATCCAGACTGGGCTTCTCAGGCGGTGCTAGTGGTAAAGAACCCGCTTGCCAGTGTAGGAGACACAAGCAACCCGGGTTGGATCCCTGGATCAGGAAGATCTCCTGGATGAGGGTATGGCAACCCACTCCAGTATTCTTGCCTGGAGAATCCCCATGGACAGAGGAGTCTGGCAGGCTTCAGTCCATATGGTTGCAAAGAGTCGGACATGACCAAAGCGACTTAACATACACATACTCATTAAATTCAGACCGACAGTTCTCAACTCTTTCAGCATTAGAACTGCCTGTGCCTAAGACTCCACCCTGGGCCAATTAAGTCAAAATCTCTAGGAATGAGCTTCAGTATGACTAGTCGTCAAAACTCCCCAGGTGAACCTAAGGCCGAGCCAGGATTTTGAATCACCACACTAGACCAGTGCTTCTCAAACTGTCTGTGATAAAGGCAGTTTTGGTTTGCATTTCCAGTTTTATTTTGCTATTATCCCATTGACTGATGGGATAACATGCAGCAAAAATGAATCATATGGTTTCTAGATGTTTCCCTTATGAAAAGTGTTTCCTTTGCCTCGTAAACTCAGGCGCTCTCACTATTCTTTATCATTATTCATTATCAACAGTGGAGCAAAAGAAGTTTGTAGAAAGATGACATAAGGGGACTTCCCCAGTGATCCAGTAGTTGAGGGTCCACTTTCCAACGCAGGTTCAGTCCCTGGTCAGGGAACTAAGATCCCACACGCCACAGAGCAGCTAAGCTAATGTGCTGCAACGCTCGCCACAACCAAAGACCCCACATGACTCATCGAAGATCCTGAGTACCACAGCTAAGACACAACGTAGCCAAATAAATAAATCTTTAAAAAAAGGTGATGTATGAGCTACAGACTGTACAAGATGGCTGTTCTCTTGCTGGCTGTGTATCTTCAGCTTGACCAGTCCCTGCCTCATCTACACCCTATTCACATGACCGTCCAATCCTCTTAATCATAGGGCTTAATCAGTAACTGCCTTCATGCTTGCCCCCAGCCCCAGCTGCTGGTTTCCTTGGTAACTGATGAGCCAACCTGATGTCAATCCCCCCTATAACTGGCAACCTCCCCTCTCCCTGCTGAATTTCAAAGACCGCTGCTGTGTCCTGCTCGCCGTCTGCTATACACGGTGGGGTGTTGCTCCAGGACTTTGCCCTGGACGCATAAGATACCCTGTTCAACCCATCACTGAAGTCTCTGTCACTGTCCCTGGGCTCTTTCTTCCATCTCGCAGCTGGGCAATTACAAGGCTGGCCGGCCTGCCGGGTGCAGCCGAACAGATGATCGTGCGTGTAGTTGCTTCAGCAGTGTAGTTCTGTCCCTGGACTTCACGGGCAGTCCAGCGGTTGACTCTGCACTTCCATTGCAGGGGGCGAGGGTTCAATCCTGGGTCGAGAAACTGAGAATCCCACACGGCATTGCAGTGTGGCCAAAAAACCAAACCAAACCAAAAAAAAAAAAAAGTGGTTCTATCATTGTGGACCATTTGAATCTATGCTTTTAGGAGCACGGTCTAGATCTCTTGGTTATGAGTCAATAATTGCGTTGTATTGTTTAAACTTACGTGAGTTGGGTTTTCAGTTATAAGAGGAAGATTCCAGCTGAAGCACCCTACCATAGACACATCCATCCATTCTACCATCACTTGCTCACACAGTATTCTCTCTTTCTAACTCTCTTTTCCACACAAAAGATGAAACCATCCCAGACAATGGCTGTGGTTTCTTTGATGATGACTGTGTGATCACTCTGTACCCTCACCTTTCTGGAGCAGCTTTCCTACAGGACATGAAGCGTTAGTCGCTCAGTTGTGCCCGACTCTTTGTGACCCCTGCAGCCCACCAGGCTCCTCTGTCCATTGGATTTTCCAGGCAAGTATACTGGAGTGGGTAGCCATTTCCTTCTCTAGGGGATCTTCCCGACCCGGGGATAGAACCCGGGTCTCCTGCACTGCAGGCAGATTCTTTACTGACTGGGCTATGAGGGAAGCTTACAGGACCTTAGCCAAGGCCATATAAACTTCCTTTCCTCCACTGTTGATAATGCTAAAGAAAAAATGAGAACACCTAGGTTTAATAAGCAATGGAAATATCATTTTTTAAATAAAGAAAATCTCTAAAAGCTGCCCAGTTGCAGATATGAATTTTGGCACATTTGCATTGTTCCTTTTAATGTTTGAATTATCCCTATGTGACCACAGGGAGCCTCTTCAGGTTGGCTCCTGAGTCCTTTTAATCCAGCCTAATGGTCTCTGACACCTTCCCTGCTCATCTGTCCCAGTCTTAGAATTGCTGTTTCTTGGGAGCCCTGGTTCCTTTCAGTGGAGAATGCTATTTAGAGACTAAGATCTAGGCAAGATAGATACACTTTTTAAACACAGAAATTACATGAATTTCAAAAGATCTGCTTTTACCATAACCAGTGGTCTTTTCATTGTCAGTTAATGACCCGAAATCATCAGGTCACTTGGGATCTAGGGTCGGTTTGGATTAAAGCAGTTTCTCTACCACAAAGCTGGGAAGTCCTTTACTGTGGACATGGTCCTGAGCCTTGTAGGGTGTTTAGCAGCATCCTTGGCCTCTACACACTAGATGCCAGTAGCACCCTCCCAGTTGTGACAACCGAAAATGTCCCCAGACTTTGCCAAATGCCCCTTAGGGTGACAAGATCATCCTCCATTAAACATACTAGATGCAATTGTAAAGAAAATAAGTCCTGAATATTCATTGGAAAGACTGATGCTGAAGCTGAGGCCCCAGTACTTTGGCCACCTGATGTGAAGCGCCAACTCATTGGAAAGGACCCTGATGCTGGGAGCAGAAGGGGGCGGCAGAGGATGAGATGGTTAGATATTATCACCAACTCAACGGACATGAATTTGAGCAAACTCCAGGAGAGAGTGAAGGACAGGCAGCCTGGAGTACTGAAGTCCACGGAGTCTCAAAATCAGACATGACTGAGCAACTGAAAAACAGCTATAGAAAATTCTAATTACGGTGAATACGCCAATTCTACTTCAATGTGTATGGAGAACATCAGTCTATGTCTAACACGTAACTCACCCCACCTCAAATCAATTGTAAGAAATGTTCTGTCAAAAAAAAGAGAAAGAACCCCTGAATGGTGGCTGTGGCCTGTGGCTTCTACGGAAAACATCCCAAAACAAACCAGAGAATCTGGCCCCCAGTGTGACACGCTTGACAGCTTCCTGCCTCTATTTCCCCATCTGTCTTTTGGGACATAGGCTACAGGAATAAAGCAACACATTGTGGGAAGCAATTTGACTTGCAAAGACTCATTGGCGTAAAGGTGAGGAGCAGACATTACATCATAGACAGCACCACCCCGAAGCCGCATGTCGGGTTTTTGCCAAACCTTGCTGAGACCGTACAGCTTTCTGATTGAACTGCCTGAGTCCCGAAGATTGCTCAAACTCTTGTGTTCCCACCAGGCCTCTTTTTAATGTCAGCCTTGTTTAAGACCTTTCATTTTACTGTCACTGAGAGAAAGTCCCATTTAATTCATACCAGATGCTGAGTGAGTCGTCATGAATCAATACAACATCATCCAAAACCCACCAAAATGAATCATAAGGACAAACAGGACTTTTTCTCCCTGCAAAACAGTGACTAAAATAGTGTTTTGCCCTTTTAGGAAAAAAAAAAGAAAAAGTAACAAGGTTAAGATGAGGCTTCGGGCCCTGCTTGTGTAACACACGTGTCCGTGGGTGTGAAGTGGTTAAACTGTGTGTCTCCAGCAAGACAGCGTATGGGGCCTCCAGCCGAGCCAGACAGAGGCTGGGGAGAGGGGATGAGACTTGGACATCAGGGGCTCTAGATGGGGTGTCCGGCGATGCCCAGAAACTGTTACGTAATCCTGTCTCCATCCAAGTGGCAAGGGTGTCTGAGACTCAGAGTTTAGGAATCTCTATCATGGAGGGGGGCTTGTGGGAACTGTGGAGGGTCTTTCAGGAAATGAGCATCTAGAATCTTCTCCTGGCAGAGCTGACGAGATCCCTAACCCTTGTTTGGTCAGTCCTGCCTGTTCTCCGGATTCTGGGAACAGCAATTGTATTACTTATAGGAGTCAGATTGTCTGTCCTCCCTGGGATGGGAGGGCTGGGCCCACCGAGACACTCTCTCCTGGACTCTGACCCTTGAACGGAGAGAAGCGAAAGCAGAGAAGAGGCAGGGGCTGACACACCCCCGTAGTGGCTGGATGAGACTCTCAACTGGGGCCTGCTTCTGTCCCCAAGACCTCCCTGGCTCCTGTCCTTTGCAGACTAGGTTCTTCAAGTTTCCTCTTTATTATGGGTTCTTGTTCAGTAGCTAAGTCACGGCCGACTCTTTGTGACCCCATGGACTGTAGCCTGCCAGGCTCCTCCGTCCTTGAGATTTCCCAGGCAAGAACACTGGAGTGGGTTGCCATTTCCTTCTCCAGGGGATCCTCCTGACCCAGGGACTGAACCCATGTCTTGTACACTGGCAGGTTGATTTTTTACCACTGAGCCACCTGGAAAGCCCTTTGTTATGGAAGGGAGTCCTGCCCTTCCAATAGATTTCCTTTGTGACAAGGTCAGTGTCTGTTGCTTAACCAACACAGCCCCAAGTCACTGCTGTCAGAGGCACTGAGGGCTTCGTGTCCCACTCTATCTTGAAGACTCCTGCGGGAGCCTGAGCACACAGGCTGCAGAGCTGTGCTCGACGATATTCACAAGCTACAGTCAGGTCTCCCCTCAGTGAAGGCAAATGAGAGCGACGGAGGCCGAGAGCTCCCTGCAGTTACTGTATCAACACTGATCCAGGAAGTGAATCATCACATGATATCACATATATGTGGAATCTAAACTATGGCATAAAGAAGCCTAAGTGCAAAACAGAAGCAGACTCACAGACACAGAACAGACCTGTGGTTGCCAAGGGAGAAGGGGGGAGGACGGGGTAGACAGGAGGTTCAGGATTAGCAGGCGCGAACCACCGCATTTAGAATGGATAAACTGAGAGGTCCTCACCGGGAACTGTGCTCGATAACCTGTGATAAACCGTAACGGAAAAGGATGCAAAAAGAGAAGGTATATTAGTGTGTGACTGAGCCACTTTGCCGTACAGCAGAGATTGGCACAAACACTGTAAATCAGCTATACTTCAATCAAAATACATAAGTAAAATTATATTTATAAAGATTTTTCTACTTAAAAAGGAACTGAATCATTGATGTGAGTGGGTGAGGGACTCTGAGGTGGGCTGGTGGACCCATAAGACCTGTGGCACCAGAAGAGCAGAGAGCCCCTGGGGGCCCTCCAGGTGTCAGCCGTGCTCCGTGGAGGGGGCTGGGCACACAGGCTCTGCCGTGGGACCCCCAGCCCGTGTGCCCTGCAGGCGTCTGTCTGGATTGTGCCTTTGGACCCCTGCATTCTCTGGTTGTTTGGCAACCCTACCATGTGTCACCTAGCTCCCCACTCCTACAAGGACTATTTCCATTCTTCATTCTTCCAAATCTCCATGGCCCTCCCATGCCTCTCACTTCCAGCAGAAAGTGAATTTCTAATTCCGCAGAAAAAGTTCAGACCATCATATGGGGACTCTTTCAACTTCCCAACAGCAAATCTGCATGGTCCTGCCCTTGACCTTGCTCTGACCTGTGCTTTTTTGGATACGTAGCAGCATGCCTGGCCTTGCACTAGATGAGCCCTGCTTGCAGCGCCTCCTAGAGGTGTTGCTCAAGCACGACTCCAGACGTTGCCAAATGTCCCAGGGGTATTAAGTCATCCAGGTGAGAACGCTTTTTGTTTGTTTGTTTTTAAATATATATATATTTTTTTATTTGGCCGTGCTGGGTCTTAGTTGTAGCACGTGAACTCTTGGTTGCGGCATGTGGGGTCTAGTTCCCTGCCCAGGGATTGAACTCAGGTTCTCTGCATCCAGAGCTCAAAATCTTAACCGCTGGACCCCCAGGGAAATCTCTAGGTGAGAATTCAACCCAGAACAACCTCTGGCTGCTCTGTCTCGAATTTGTAGCCCACGTTGGCCCCACAGGAAGTGCACGCATAGAACCGACCTTCACCTACCTCTCATATGTACCTCCACTTTGTAAGAGCCAGGCCACTGACAGACAGCCAAGCCCCCGATGTAGACTCCTCCCCTGGTCCTAGGGACCACACTTCAAGTTCTCCACTTGGCCCTCTAGTTGATTTCAGAAAACAAGAAGTACACCACCACCACCCCCACAATCCCCCACCACCACCCCTGCTTCTCTCCACAGTAAAAGCCTCTCCTCCAGAAATCTCCTTCGGACGGTCTGGTCCTCTCTGGGGCTTTCCATCCATCCTCTTTATAAGCTGGAAGTGGGCGGTCAATATAGTGACTCAGAGCTAGTTCTCAGACATTTCCCTTTCCAGTCCTGCTGAGGTGGTCTAGCATCCCACGGTGGAACCGTGGAGCGGCTGCCTTCCTTGCGGGGACCTCAGCCAACAGAGTGGCAGAGAGAGCTTGTAATAGGTTTAATATTATTATTAACATCCGTGTGTTCCTTAGAAATGCCTTCTCTCTTCCTCTCAGGAGTCTTTCTCACTTCGATTTATTCAACTTCTCCTTCCTGATTGGAACCTTCCCACTGACATTTAAACAGGTTGAAGTCACTGCCATTGAAAAAAAAAAATGCTTTGACCACAAAGCTCCTTGCAGCTACCACTCTAATCCTCTTCCCCTTCAAAGCCAAACTCGTGGAAAAGCTGTCTACACCCAGCGTCTCCCTTTCCTCACCTCCCACTCTTTCCAGTCTGGCTTCCACTCTCATCAGTCCCCCAGAACAGCGCTCGCCAGTGCGGCCAGCGGTTTCTGCAGAGCTGAGCTGAGGCCGGAGTGCAGGAGGCTGGCCCGACCCCACTCAGGACCCTGGCCATAGGAACAGTGGCAGGGCACGGCTGATGCTGGCATTACCCGGGGCAACCGCAGATGATAGAACGGAACTGCTGAGATGTCCCAGAAAGAACATCGGGCCACGAGTCCTGGGAAAGCGCCCCAGCTCCTTGCCCTCTTTCATTCATTTGGTCTTGACTGAGTACGGCTTGAGTCAGGCCCTGAGGCAGGCACTTATGTTACACTTTGAAGGATCCAGGTGTGGTCTCTACCTTCACGGAGATACCCATCTATTTAGGATACCCACCTATTTAGGGGAGTGGGAATTAGTCAAAGACTCATGAGAATACACCATGACAACCTAGACATTTTATAGAGGAAAAGTACACAGTGTGGAATGATAGGATCTGATCTCACTGGAAGGAAGACATGAAAAGAGATTTCGAGGCTGAGATCAGATTGATGGGTAGGAATTAGCTAGTCCAGGCGGAAGGAAGAGGAAGATGTTAAACGGATTGGAAGAAACCAATACAACATGTAAAGCACTTATCTTCCCATTTAAAAATAATTAATCAATTAATTTTTAAAAAGGTGTGAGAGAAAGGGACTTCCTTAGTGTTCTAGTGGCTAAGACTCTGCCCTTTAGAGGCAAGAGGTGTGGGTTTGATCCCTGTGTCAGGGAACTAAACCCCATATGCCATGAGGTGCATCCAAAACAGTGTTAAAAGAAAAAAAAAAAGTGTTGGAGGAAAGGAATAAGAACAATGTTCCCCCCAGAGACCGGGGAATCGCCTCCCCCAACCCAGAAACTGGAAGTGGGTGGGGGAAGGGGGTGAGACACGCTGGATAGAAATTAGATTTTTGTCTCTGCCTCAGAGTCTTTGTGCCATGACCTTCTCCTGCCTCATTCTAGGGACTTTGGCCCCCTGGGCCTCCTATATGGTTAATCCCTTTTATTCCCTTTTAGCTCCCAAGGCTGTGTGTTCATGGCCGGCTCCTGCTGGTTCTCCTATAACCTGAAAGAGGATGTTCCACAGAGTTCCACACAGGCCTTACCCTTACCCCTTCCCACTTCTTCCTTGACGTTGTCTCCCAGTTTTATAGACTACCACTCCCAACACATCTCAAGTCTCAGAAATCTCTCCCAGGTTTTCAGGGGGTGTTTTTGTTTTGTTTGTGGCTGCATTACTCGGCAGCAGGATTTGGCTCCCTGACCAGGGATCTAACCTGTGTCCTCTGCAGTGGAAGCTCAGAAGCTCTAAACACTAGAATACCAGGGAAGTCCCAGGTTTATAGTCTCACTTGCCCAATGGTCAACTCCATGCAGACACCCTGCCACCATTTCAAACACAGTGGATTGTAGTTTTAAAATGTAACCTTCACTTTTGTTGAAAGACATATAGACAATAATGTAATGTCACCTTTTTTTCCCAACCGTGATTAATAATGTAGGAGGAAACAGACAGAACAGGCTCCATCTTGAATGCAGGGCTCCATTTTGGGCCGGACTGTGGACTTTGAGCTATATGCCCAGTATCTGGGCTTCCCTGGTATCTATGGAAAAGACATACCAACTGGAAAACCAGACCTCCCGGATGGAAGAACCTCAGGGCTCATACCTAGACTCTCCATTGCCTAAAAGAATACCCTAATTATCTGTGTAACCAAATAGAATAATAAATTCTATTATGCTTACTGGGGTATGACCACAGGCCTATTGATAATTGTCCACTGTTAACTACCTAGGCTTAAGGCATATGAATCACGGGTTCACGTTGATTGTATCTTTCTCTTCCTTTGTTCAGACTAGTTTCAGGGAATTTGGGGAGGTGGGTTTGGGCACGTACACTTAGGGTATATAAGGTTTTCACAAAAACTGGTTGGGGTCCTCGGCTAAGAGGAGACTCTGCCTTGGGCCCGCCGGTGTAATAAATGGCACTTCACTATCTGCATCGTCCTTCTGAGTGAGTTTGTTTCTCAGAATGTGTGGCTACAACAATAAGACAATCTTGAACAGAACCTGAGAATTTGACCCAGACCTACAGAAACTTGGTGCAGTTGTTGAGTCATGAATAGCCTTTCTTTACCACGATAAAGAAGCTGAAATTAAACAAAGAGCTTTGATTAGCTGATTAATCAAGTTGGAGCCAGTTCCCAGTAAAGCTAAATTTAACTGCATCCCAAACTGCAGACTTCTTCTTTTATGATTTCTTCCAACTCAGTGTAATTGGATTGCTCATTCTGGGTGCTGGTTATGTGAGGGGGACCATTGTACCTTTCTGTGTATGTTTGAAATTTTTCATAATAAAAATCTAAAAAAGAAATAATATCTCTCTCTTACAAAAAAAAAAAAAACAAAAAACTGGTCTTAACTGGCTGGTAAGCACTTATCTGAACATAATCCTTAACCTCCTGGTTTGAGAGAATTGCCTGGGCTTTCATGAGCATGCTTTTTGCAGGAAATCATGTGCTATGAAACATAGGGCAGTGTACTGAAGCTGCAAATGACATCATCAATGAATTATTTTTCCTTGTGCTCCTTTTCTTTGTTCTTCTAACCATATGTGTATATAAATGTGTGTGTGTGCGCGCTCTGAGAATTTCTGAGCAGGAGGAAGTGGTTCAGTCTGCTTGTCTCTGAGCAGCTGTTGGCTTTCAGAATAAAGAAGTGGCTCTGCCTACTTTCTGATTCACATGCAATATGAAATTTGCTTTCATCCACATCTAAATTTAGATGCTCGTCTTCTCCCCGTCTAAAACTTAATCCTCTTCCCCATAACACTGTAGAAAAAAACCTTGGCTTCACCATGGTGTTTAGGTTAAAGATACAAGAGGAGTTTAAGTGTTGAGTGCAAGAAACATCAAGGAGAGAATGCAAACTGGCATGGAAACCTGATGCAGAGAAAACTGCATATGATAAAGACACTGCACAGCCTCTGCAGACCTCAGGGTTAGAGTGGCAGAGCTCTAGAGCCTAGCAGTTACGGGCATCGTCGTGATACATCTAAGAACTCAGCCCTCCCACTTCTTCAACCATAACTTTTATTCTTTCCCACACTTTCTCCACTCCTAACTTCATTTTCACAGAAAAAGACGATCTCTCTTGACCAAAATCTGAATTTTTTAATATTATCAGTTTGCACATTTCACCCACTTTGTTTACATTTTTATTTTGACGCAATTTGAAATGTACAGAAAACCTATGAGAACAGTGTTAAGGAACCGTGATATAGCCTTTACCCTGGTTGTACTTTTATTTTCCCTCTATTTTTCTTTATTGCTAAGTCTTGCTGATTTTATCGATTTCATTAATCTTTACAAGGAAATAATTTTTGTTTTTCTCTTTTTCATTGGCTTTCTCTTTCACTGACTTCTGCTCATTTTTATTAAATTTCCTTTCTTCCCGCTACTTGTTTTTCTTTAAAAAATTTTTTTATTGGAGTATAGTTGATTTACAATGTTGTGTTATTTTCAGATGTACAGCAAAGCGAATCAGTTATACATACACATATATCCACTCATTTTTAGATTATTTATCTATGTAGGCCATTACAGAAAATTGAGTAGAGTTCCCTATGCTATATAGTAGGTCCTCATTAGTTATTAATTTAATATATAGTAGTGTGTATATGTCAGTTTATTCCTGTTACTTTGGATTTAATTTGTTCTTTTTCTAGCTACTTAAAGTGGAAAGTTAGACTGTTGTTCCAAACTTTTCTCCTTCTGCAATATAAGCATAGTTAGTTAGTTAAGTCGCTCAGTCGTGTCCGACTCTTTGCGACCCCATGGACTGTAGCCCACCAGGCTCCTCCATCCATGGCATTCTCCAAGCAAGAATACTGGAGCGGGTTGCCATTTCCTTCTCCAGGGGATCTTCCCGACCCAGGGATCGAACCCAGGTCTCCCGTATTAGAGGCAGACGCTTTAACCTCTGAGCCACCAGGGAATATAAGCATTTAAAGCTATAAATTTCCCTCTAGGCATAGCTTTAGCCATATCCCACATATCATGATATGTTGTACTAGCTTCTGGTTTAAGATATCTTAAAATTTCTCTTATGATTTTTTGATTAGTAGTGTGTTATTTAATTTCCAAATACTTGGGGCCTTTCTAGATTTCTTTTACAACATACTCCATAAAATATCAGTGCTTTAATATTTATTTATGTCATCATCCAGCATATGGTCTATCTCAAGGAACATTCTTGTGTCCTTGAAAAGAAACATCTGTATTCTGCAGTTATCAGGTGTAGTGTTCTAGACACAGACATGGACAGAAGGAAGACGATGTTAAGATACAGGGAAGACAGGCTCCAGAGGAAACTGACACAGCCAACACCCGGATATCACACCTCCAGCCTCCAGAACAATGAGAAAATAAATTTTTGTTGTGTAAGCCACACAGTCTGAGGTACTGTGTTACAGCCCTGCTAGCAAAGTTATATAGCTACTGAGTGCACATATTTAGGATTGTTAAATCTTCTTGATGGATTGAATCTTTAATCAATAAGAAATTTCTCTTTATATCTAGTAGTATGCCTCATCTTGAAGTCTACTTTGTCTAATATTAACATGACTCTACCAGCTTTCGTTTTTTTTTTTTAATTTATTTTTTAACTGGAGGATAATTGCTTTATAATAGCGTGTTGGTTTCTGCCCTATATCAACATGAATCAGCCATAGGTACACATCTGTCCCCCATCTTCTTGTGTGTTATTTTTGTTTCTATTTCATCTTATTATGTGTATTACATACACATGATGTATTTTTCCATCCTTTTACTTTGGCTTTATCAGTGTCTGTATGTTTAAAGTGTATCTCTTCAGACAGCAGAGATTGGGTCATTTGTGTCCAATTTGATAATCTCTGCCTTTTAATGGAAGTGTTCAATTCATTTTACAACTAATGTAATTATTGACATGGTTTGACTTAAATCTACCATCTTGCCATTTATTTTATATTTGTCCTACCTGATTTTTGTTCTTCTGTCTTCAATTAATTAAATATTTTTAGTAGTTTTTTTATTTCCTCTATTTGCTTTTTTAGCTCTACCTTTTTATACAATATTATTAGTTTAGCTCTAGGGGGTTACAATATATGCTCTTAATTCATTACATTCTGCAAAGCCAAAGACTTCTTTTCAGCAACGTTTCAGTGACGCTTTTTGCTGGTAAACTTTGATGTGTATCCCAAGCTTCTGTGGCAACACGGTCTATCAGGGGTGGTTGCTTTCTTAAGTTGGGTTCCTAAGAGCACATGTTGGAACAGGAGGGAAGTACAAATGATTTATTAAGGAAGTGTTGCCGTCCAAAATCTTGGCTTTCTCTGCCCACCGAAGCCGAATGAAAATGAGACAGAGTTTAGAGGAACTAGAAAGGTGGCTTTTATTCTCAGCCGGCGGAGAGGGGAACGCGGTAGGCCCATGCCTGAAGGACTGTACCTCCCGCCATGAGAGGTTTAGGGGCTTATATAAGGCAAGGGCTCGCAGTCAGGAGTTGGCGATGAGGAACAAAGGTGATAGGATCTTGATTTCTTCCTCTCGCGTTGTTTCAGCGACAGGCATAGACTGGTGTCAGTTTACTCACTCACAGCAACCCGGTCACTGAGTCTGGCAGCTCAGCTCTGCTGCCTTCCTTCTGATATGCAACTACACAGGACAGGGTGTTATAAGGATAAGCACCAGAGAGGGGGTGTATTTAGCAAAGAGTCAAGAGAAAGAGGTGTGAAGGGTGGCTCCTGCAGAGTTAGGGGGCAGAAAAGCAAACTGAGTTACAGACATGCACAGTTAGAAGCGGTTAAAATTAAAAAAAAAAAAAAAAAAATTCTAGGAATGTTCAGGCCTGCTCACTGTTCTCTTATATTCTTTGTTCTCAGGAAAGGGAAAGAGAAAACCTCACTCCTCTTTTTTCCTTTTCACTGCAACAGAAGTGCTCCAGGGAAGACAGGAAAGGAATGGGGAAAAGAGGTATAGAAAGGGAAGAAGCCAGGAAGAGTATGATGTTGGCTAAGCCCCAGCTTCAGCCTGATCCAGGGGGCAGTTCTG
The DNA here is from genome assembly GCA_006410635.1 of Cephalophus harveyi. Classification (NCBI taxonomy): domain Eukaryota; kingdom Metazoa; phylum Chordata; class Mammalia; order Artiodactyla; family Bovidae; genus Cephalophus; species Cephalophus harveyi. The sequence continues at coordinate 20,885 of SJYT01027948.1, read as the reverse complement.
AAGGGTAAATTATACCTCACGTAGTTCATCCTTCTTAAACAAGAGATCTGTACTTTCATACTCCTGAACCAACCAGTAGCGTGGACCCAGTAGGGAGAACACAAACTCTCAGGGAATTCCTGTTCTGTTTGTATGATAGTGTTCAAAGTAGCCCCCATAGCCCAAGGGAGATCCTCTGATTGAAGTCGCAGTTATAAGCCATTAGAAACCCAAGGCTCGGAAGCTGGAGGATGACAAAATAAAAAGGGTGAAAGGAATTGATATAGTGATTTATAATAAGAAATATATATTTGGTCTTTGGCCCTGTTCCGGCAAGAATATTGGAGTGGGTTAGTTACCATTTCCTTTTCCAGGGGATATTTCTGACACAGGGATTGAACCCAGGTCTCCCACATTGGGGGAAGATGCTTTAACCTCTGAGCCACCAGGGAAGATACTGCCTTAGAACTTCCTATGTGATAAAGACACCATAAAGGTGTCTTTTCAAGTTGTGTTAATGAAGTGACTTGGGAAGCTGTTGGGTCATCTAAGGATGAGCTGGTTGCCAGGGGAACAAACCATGTGATTAGAGGTTTTGAACTTTGAGTTCCACCCCCCTGACCTCCAGAGAGGGGAGAGGGGCTGGAGACTGAGTTCAATCACCAATGATCAATGATCTAATCAATCATGCCCAGGTAATGAAGGTTCCATAAAAACCCCCAAAGGACAGGATTTGGAGAGTTTCTGGGCTGGTGAACATGTGGAAATTCAGGGACAGGTGCTCAGAGAGGGCATGCAAGCTCTGCACTCTGCCCAGATACTTTGCCGTGTGTATCTCTTCTATCTGACTGTTTCTGAGTTATATCCTTTTGTAAAACACTGGTAATCTACCAAGTAAAATATTTCTCTGGGTTCTAAGATGCTCCGGCAAATTAATGAAATCCAAGAAGGGGGTCATAGAAACCTCCGATCTTGAGTGATTGGTCGGAAACCCAGGTGAAAACCTGGAATTATGATTGGCATCTGGGGTGGGGGAGAGTCTTGTAAGATTTAGCCTTAAACTGTGGTTATCTATCTTTAGGTAGGTAGTAACAGAACTGAGTTGAATTGTAGGACACACAGCTGATGTGGAAGAATTGCTTGATATATGGGGGTAGAAAACACACAACAGAATTAGAATCAGAGGGACCCAAGGGGATGTAGGTGAAGCACCAAGAGCATTTGCTGTGATAGGACAGTTATGAACGAAAGGCCCTGACAAAATTTCCCCAAAAATGCTTTGTACAACTTCAGTAGAAAGTCAACTAATACATGATTTCTTTTCCATGTGTGCCTCTGGGAGCATAGTGGGAAGTTTCATGGGCCAACCCATTAATATCTCAAGATGAGAAAGTCTTGCCTCTTTGATAACCACTCATCTTATATTCCCAAGAACCAAGAGCAAGATCTAGGCCATCTGACTCAGGTTTCTGTGTATATATTGCCCAACATAGTTTTTAAGATACTGTTTTGTCATTTTACCCCCCTGATGAATCTACAGTGAGAGTTGACTGTTAAATTCTTGCTGTTTCTCAAAGATTTCCAGTTTGACCAATGAAGCGTGTGTTCCATTATATTAAATAATAGTAGTATTTCAAATCTGAGTGTGGTAACTTTTCACAACTCTTTGATGATGGGAGTATATTTTGCACGTGGTGATTTTTTTGTATATTCCATGAATATGTATTTATGTGATCAGCATTTGTTTATCTGGATGAAACCAAACAGAATGATTCTGTTGTGGATTGTCCCCTCCCATTATATCCTTAAAAGTGGCTGGCATGACAGTACCACCACTCACGAAACATGTTGGAACACACTGATAACTTTTATCAGACTTCCTTTTCCGTACCCCACCGCTTAATTCACGTGAGCCATCCCCATCGATCTTGCCACCAAAGTGAAGATTCTTGGGCGCCATCAAGTGGCCATCTGGGGAATGAAGGTGAGCTGGTTGAAGACCATTTGGCCTCAACAGGTGTCCCTGTAAACCTGGAGCCTGGTTTCAGAGCAGAGCAACATTAAAGAAAGTTAAAGCTTCAGAGGAGCCAGCTGAAAGGGAAAGGAAATAAAGTCACGGCCCCGGAAGAGAGAAAGTGGTTGCAGTAGCCATGGCATTTTGACTTGGAGCACCTCATAAGACTTCTTTAGAAGACAGAAGGCAGGGAAAGTCATTAATCTAAAGACACTTGGAGACTTTTTTTCACTTTGTTGCTTTCCAGTTGGCCACAAATATGAGCAACCCCAAAGTCAGCTGAAACAAATAAAAATATTGGCAGATTTATATGAAGGGTATGTGATTTGAGGAAAGCAGTCAGTTCATCACCTATGCAGACGTCACACATCTAAGGGGAACATCGAAGGGGAATGAGCACTGAAACCAATGAATAGATCCATCTGTGTAAAAGTCGACAGTAAGATGTCCTTCCATCTTTCTCCTCTGCCCTCCTCAGCCCAGATCACCGTCACAAGAAGGTGGCTGCAGTTCCAAAAGAAAATGACTCTGTGGGGCTCTGTGAGGGGGAATGAAGAAACTTTTCTCAGAAGTTTCACCAGGAGATTCCTCCCCATATCTCACTGGCAGAACTGTATCCATATTGGATCAATCCCCGTTCGGGGGAATGGTACGCAATTAATCAAGATTTGCCCCTGGACTAGGAATAGTGGTAGTTTCTAGGGGAGGAGGGATATGTATAGAGATGTCTGCAAGAAATCAAGATTCTGTTAACAAAAAAGAGGGGAGAAGGGTTGTATAAAGGCAAGCAGGTATGTTTTCAAAAACAGTAAGACAAATACGAGGTTTTGAATATGTTGGAGTTGGAAGTGAAATTGCTGGATTTAGTTGCGGACAATGTGTAAGGGTAATATAACCAGCCAAGATGAGTGAAATATAATACTAACATACTTGGATAGTAGATAGGAATTGTATTTTGGTTTTCAGAAGGAGTGCTATACCTGAAGAGGAGCAGACCTCTCCCCATTTAGAGGTAGTCATGGACAGATGTGAGAGTTGGTTCATAAAGAAGGTGGAACACCGAAGAATTGATGCTTTCAAACTGTGGTGCTGGAGAAGACTCTTGAGAGTCCCTTGGACTGCAAGGAGATCAAACCAGTCAATCTTAAAGGAAATCAGTCCTGGATATTCATTGGAAGGACTGATGCTGAAGCTGAAGCTCCAGTACTTTGGCCACCTGATGGAAGGAGTTGACTCATTGGAAAAGATCCTGATGCTGGGAAAGTTTGAAGGCAAAAGAAGAGGGTGGTAAAGAATGAGATTGTTAGATAGCAACCCCAACTCAATGAACATGAATTTGAGCAAACTCCAGGAGATAGCGGAGGATGGAGGAAGCTGGTGGGGTACTCTCCCTGGGGTCACGAAGAGTCTGACACGACTTAGTGACTGAACAATGAACAACAACAAAGACGAAAACAGGAGACTCCAATGAGACAGATGTCCTAGTCAGTGTCTGTGGTTCTGGACAGAACTCAGTCTAGAGGCACATCTGGTGCCACCAGTTGTACAGAGGATTATAACAGCAATGGGAACTTGTCTCCATTAGTCTTTGTACAACAAATGCAAATATTGCTTTTTAATGGCAGAAAAGAGTGAATTGCTTACTATAGAATCAGGGGTACCTGATGCATGGGCTGATAGGACTTGTTTAAGGGAAGAAAATCCATTTAGATTTTAAGACCTAGGTATCATTTAATGTGGTTAGCTTGAGTTAGATGCAGCAGAGGTTTTATATTTGAAGTATAATTTGATATTTACTGTCAGCAAAAGCCAGACATGTCCAAGAAGGTATGCATTTGTGAGACTGTGGTGAGCCTGGCTCCCTTGAGGATGGCTACTTCCCTAGAAGAAAATGAACGTCTCTCTCTCTTTTTTTTTTTTTTTTTGTCATGTCCAACTAATGGGCTTGGGACAGGCATAATTGTAATTTATTTTATAGTCTTTGTGGCCCTTGACAGCACAAGAAGAAAGAGAATAAGAAATCTCATTTGGGCCTTTTAGTGAGGAGCAGGCCAACAGAAGGCTGTTAACATATTGGATGAGAACAGTTTCCAGGAAACGTTACATTATTTAAATCACTTTTAAGAACTAATACAGGAGTTGCAGGCTGAAACTGCATATTAAACATTCACATCTAGATTCATTCCCTCTAAAACTCCTGCTAAGATCATAGTAATTTTTTTAAACTACAATATATCTATAAAAGTGAGAGAACATCTTTAGAGAACTGCTGTATTCTCTAAGACAGCAGTAACAAAATTTTGGAAGTTAGACAGCAGAAGAGGAATGGTGACTTTTAGAAGATCCAGGAAGAGACAGGTCCTGGACTAGTAGTGGGCAAAAGTGAAAACCAACCCAGTTAATAGGGAATTCTGAAAAGGCGCAGCCACTGACAGAACCAGGCATCTCTGGAATCGGGAGCAAGGAAGCGTATAAATTAATGAGGATTGGGCAAAAGCAGTTTGAAAGATCCCTAGATCTCCCTACCCCACTGCATATATTTGGGCTGGATTCCCCATTACTTCACTCCTTATGACCATATTTTCTTTTAATTCTTTTGTTCTAGGTTTTTGAACATATTTATAATGATTTCTTTAAAGTCTTTGCTAAATTCAGCGTCTGGGCCATCTTGCGGTAGGTTTCTATTGACTCTTTTTTGTTATTTTTACTATGGTTCACATTTCCTTGTTTTTGTTTTTGACATATGTAGAAATTTTAGACAATTTAATGGACATGGTGGCTGGTACATTTTAGAGGCTCTAGATTCTGTTATCTGCTTGACTTCTAGTATCTATTTTACCCTTAACTTAGTAGCAGTCTCTGGAAAGCCTCAGGTAGTCTTCTCATATACACCTGCATCCCAGACTGGAGCCAAGTATTCACAGGGGACCCCCGCACACACATAGACTTTTGCCTCCCACACTCCACAGCAACATCTTTGTCAGGGCCATGACCTGTAGACTGTAGCTGTTTCAACAACCCTGAGCTCTGATCTCTGTCTCTTCAACTCAGCAAGGCATTCCTACTCTGCTAGGACTTCAGCTTGCTGTGCTATGGTTGAAAACTGTTTCCCAGCAGAGAACAAAAATGATCTGGGGGCACATCTCATGAGTTTCCCTTCTCTCAAGGATCAGTGGCAGGTACTGGCTGTTGTCCAAGGCAAATGAGAATGATTGCCCATATTTTTTTGTCCAGTTTTGTGGTTGTTTATGGGAGGGAGGCTAATCTGGTACCAAAGATTATATTGTAGCTGGAACCCTTCCTTACCTGATATACTTTAATAAATATATTTCTTTATTTGGCTGCACTGGGTCTTAGTTGTGGCAAGCAACTTTATCTGTGACATGCGAACTGAGATTCACTTAGTTGTGGCATATGGAATCTAGTTCCTCAACCAAGGATCAAACCCAAGCCCCCTGCATTGGGAACATGGGTTCTTAGTCACCATATGACCAGGAAAGTTCCTTACTTGATACACTTTTATTTCTTTCTTTTATCATCCCATCCCCTCCACTTCATCAATTTAAGCTGGTTCTGTGTTTATTGGCTCAGAGGAAAGATAAAGTGATAATGAAAGTAGAAAAGAATAGTCCAAAAATATAGTTAAAAAAAACTAAGCCTATTGAGAAGATAGGGTTCTCTAAGGAGATCAGATAAAAGCCCCTTAAGCCTTAAGCAGGGAGAAAGAGAAATGAGAGATTGATTTCTAACAGCAATGATGAAGTGCGTTCAAGAAAACAAAGTCCTGGGCTTCCCTGACAGCTCAGTGGTAAAGAATCTGCCTGCCAGCGCAGGAGACACAGGTTCAATTCCTGGTCCGGGAAGATCCCACATGCCGTAGAGCAACTAACCCCATGTGCCACAACTATTGAGCCTGTGCTCTAGAGCCCGAGAGCTGCAACTACTGAGCCCTCGTGCCACAACTACTGAAGCCGGTGTGTTCTAAAGTCCGTGCTGTGCAACAAGAGAAGCCTGAGCACTGCCAAGAGTAGACCCTGAGCCAAGAGTAGACCCCTCTCGCTGCACCAAGACAAAGCCCAAGAGCAGCAACGAACACTCAGCGCAGCCAAAAAGAAAAGTAAACAAAAGGTTTGTAAAAATAGTCAAGAGCACCATCATATCTCTTTATGGAGAGCTTTACAGCCCTGATTTCATTTAAGCTCATTTCATTTAATGAAAGTCCTTTACCTCATACTCCCTCTGATGCTTCTTCTGACATACAGATGTACCTGCTTGAGGAAAAAATGCTAATAAAAGTGTACATTTACTCTGTGCCAGGCATTATTATGCTAAGGGCTTTATGTCACTTAATCTTCATGCTAAAACTATGAGATATATACTATTACCTTCATTTTGCAAATATGAAAACTGGATTTCAGAGTTAGACAATGAATGTGATTTTTAGATTCAAATCCACTAGAAGCTTTACTTTATATTACTTGCAATCTGTGGAAGAAAACTAGGTCCAAGAGTCTAATAGGAATGTCTGTGATAGGATTCACAAAGTGAGTTTACTTACAATTTAAGTAAACAAATTCCCTTGTATCTGCTACAACCAACATTCAAAGATGAAATGAATAATCTTCTTGGCTAAATATTGTATTCTGGGAAGACATCAAACAAAAACTTTGTAGTTAGCATTGTTCTTTCTATTCCTTTATCTTTCTGTACTTTAGTTTGGATATTTTCTATTGGCCTGTCTTCAAGTTTACTAATCTTTTGCCTCTGCTGCGCCTGGTCTGTTGCTCAGCACATCTGAATGCTTCCTTTCAGATATTGTTAATCCTAGAATGTTCATTTGGTTTTTATATATTTGCATATTCTCTGTTGAAATTTCATAGCTTGCCACCATTTGTTCATTGATCCTCCTATTTTCTTTAACATATTTCAATGGTTATTTCATTGTTAAAATTTATTTTATTGAAGTATGGTTGCTTTACAATGTGTTAATTTCTGCCATATGGCAAAATGATTCAGTTTTATATATATACATTCTTTTTCACATTCTCTTCCATCATGGTTTATCACAGGACATTGAATATAGTTCCCTGTGCTATGCAGTAGGACCTTGCTGTTTATTCCTTGTATAAATAATAATTTGCATCTGCTAATCCCAAACTCCCAATCCATCTCTCTCTTATCCTCCTCTACCCCTTGACAACCACACATCTGTTCTCTATGTCTGTGAGTCTGTTTCTATTTCATAAAAGTTTATTTGTGTCACATTTGAGGTCCAACAAAGGTCCGTCTAGTCAAGGCTATGGTTTTTCCAGTGGTCATGTATGGATGTGAGAGCTGGACTGTGAAGAAAGCTGAGCACCGAAGAAGTGATGCTTTTGAAGTGTGGTGTTGGAGAAGACTCTTGAGAGTCCCTTGGACTGCAAAGAGATCCAACCAGTCCATCCTGAAGGAGATCAGTCCTGGGTGTTCATTGAAAGGACTGATGCTGAAGCTGAAACTACAATACTTTGGCCACCTCATGCGAAGAGTTGACTCATTGGAAAAGGCTCTGATGCTGGGAGGGATTGGGGGCAGGAGGAGAAGGGGATGACAGAGGATAAGATGGCTGGATGGCATCACCAACTCGATGGACATGAGTTTGGGTGAACTCCGGGAGTTGGTGATGGACAGGGAGGCCTGACGTGCTGCGATTCATGGGGTGGCAAAGAGTCAGACACGACTGAGCAACTGAACTGAACTGAACTGAAACATAGGTGATATCATATGGCATCTTCCTTTCTTTCTGACTTACTTCACTCAGTATGATAACGTCCTAGTCTATCCACGTTGTGGCAAATCGCATCATTTCATTCTTCTTTGTGGCTGAGTAGTATTCCAGTGTGTATATAGGCCACATCTTTATCTATTCATCTGTCAATGTGTTTGGTTGCTTCCATGTCTTAGCTATTGTACATAGTGCTGCAATGAACATTGGGGTACATATATGTTTTGAATTATATTAATAGTTTTTTTCTGAATATGTGCCTAAGACTGTGATTGCAGGATCATATGATAACTCTATTTTCAGTTTTTAGAGGAGCCTCCATATTTTCTGTAGTGAAAATATGGCTGCACCAGTTTATATTCCCTTAAATGGTTATTTTAAAGTCCTTGATATCCAGATCAGATATGGGTCTATGTCTATTGCCTCATTTTTCCTCTTGATTGTCAGTCACATTGTCCAGTTGTATTAGTTTCCCACTACTAGTTAATAAATTACTACAAATTTAGAAGTCTAAGACAACGGTGACTTATTATCTTATAGTTCTGGGGGTCAGAAATCCAAAATCAGTCTCACTGGGCTAGAGTCAAGGTGTCAGCAGGGTGGGTCCCCTCTGGAAACTGTAGGGAAGAATCCTTTTCCTTGACTTTCTCAACTCTGATGGCCACCTGCATCCTTAGGCTTGTGGCCCCTTGTCCACATAACTCCAAACTCTCATTTCCATCCTTACACCTACTATTGACTCTGACCTTGTGATTTTATTGGGCCCACTTGGCTAAGCCACGATACTATTTCCATCTCAAGATCCTGAATCACATCAGCAGAGTCCCTACAGGTTCTAAGAATTAGGACAGACACATCTTTGGGAAGATATTGCTCATTCTACCATACTGGCTTTTTCTATGACTTGTAATTTTTTTATCATATGCCAAATATTGTATATGAAAGAATCACAGATACTGAAGTTAACCATATTCCCCACTAGTGTGCGTGTGTGTGCTCAGTTGTGTTGGACCCTTTGTGACCCCATGGACAGAGGAGGCTGCCAGGCTCCTGTGTCCATGGGGTTTTTCAGGCAAGAATACTGGAGTGGGTCGCCATTTCTTACTCCAGGGGATCTTTCCAACCCAGGGGTCAAACCCACGTCTTTTGTATCTCCTGCATTGGCAGGCAGATTCTTTACCAACTGGGCCAGCTGAGAAGCCTATTTTCCCCTGGAGGGTTGTCTTCTCCTCTGTTAGACAATATATCTTAAAGGGATGGAGGCCTCAATGAAATCAGGAACTGAGCTGAGTTGGGATGAGCTGCAGCTTTAGTTGGATTCAGTCCACCTCTGATTTTAGTTATCTTGAGTGTGAGATCTATCTTGTGTTTTTGCAGGCTCTTCTTCCCAGTGAGACTCCACCCTCCAATTACCACACGACTGCGCACCTTACGCTGCCTTTCCAGCCCAGGCCCCCAGCCAGGCCCTAGCCCAGCCCCACCGTCAACACCGCTAGCCTACCCTGTCACTCAGCAAATATCCCATAGGAAAAAGAGCCTCGCATCTAGATTCTAGTCTATAATAGGAGCCTGAGTGGCCTCAATCGTTCAGTGTAAACCAAACCCAATCTTCAGCACGTTAGTGACTCAGGGAAAAAATGACCAACAATCTCAACTCAGAAGATCTCTCTAGACTGAGATCTTCCTTCTCTGTTCCTACTGCTCTCTGAAGTCTTTTCTAAATTTTATTTTTTTATGTATTGTGGCTGTGCTGGGTCTTCGTTGCCTCTTGGGCTTTCCTCTAGTTGCGAGGAGCTGTGGCTGCTCGCTAGTTGCAGTGCATGGACTTCTCACTGCAGTGGTTGGTCTTGGTGTGGAGCACAGGCTCTAGGGCGTGTGGACTTCCGTAGTTGCCACATGTGGGCTCAACAGTTTCTGCACCTGGGCTCTAGAGCACAGGGTCCGTAGTTGTGGTTCACAGGCTTAGTTACACTGAGGCGTGTGGGATCTTCCCAATCGAACCTGTGTCTCCTGCACTGGCAGGTGGATTCTTTATACTGAGTCACCAGAGAAACCCTCTGATGTCTTTTAAATTGTGAGTTTTGGTTTTTGTTTTTTTTTTTTTTAAACTTCCTGACTTTGCCACTGAGCTTTGTAGTTTTCATGGGCAAGCAAGCTCCTTAAATCTGAAACACAGTATTATCTTGATATTTAAAATAGGATTAATAGCTTATATGTTATGAATATCCAGGTAGTTAATACATTTGGAGTTCTAGAAAAGTATCTGATACATAGTCACAATAGAAAGAATGCCATTATTTTTTGTTAGTACAAAAATATTAATACTGGTGTTGAACTATTAGAGGTAGAAAGTTATTAACAGCCTTTCACTGGTTTATGTAAAAGAATGGAAAACAGCTTTAGAAAAAGCTAAAAATATATAAATAAAACACTATCACTCATCTGAATGAGTATGAATAAGCTTATCATTTGTATTTCCACTATTTTTTACCTCTAATTTCTCAGTAGTTTTGCTCCTCACACTGATCTCCTACCACCTTTTAAACAAATGTTTTCATTCTCCCTAATTTCACTTATACCATTCTCTTGTGATCCTCATTTTGAAAGTCCATTTCTCTTCCTCCTGAGTAGCTTCAGGACTCTATCATGTTGACCCTCAGCAGTCTCTTTAAGTGAGCTTTGTAATTTATCCTTTTTTTTTTTCTTTGCAGTTGTTGCCACACAAATAAAGACCTACTGATACTGACTACATCCTACACAGAAGCAGGAGTTCTTTATGGATAACATTGAATATTCTGGGAAGAACTTTGTAGTTACCACTGGATATCTCAGAAAGCTTCTTGCATCTCCTTAGCAAACATAACAAAAGACAGACTATGCATAGCTTTAAATTTAATTAAGATCTTTTCCCATCTCCTTGGTCTCTTGACTGTGTTCTGTTTACTTTGCTCCCAAGTGGTTAGAAGTGTAAATATACTTCTCTTACATACTTTGAAATTTTAATGTATTTGGTATAATAGGATTTGTTCTTACCAAGGCTTTTACAATACCATTGCAACCTCTAGTTTTTATTTTAAATTATGTAATTAATACTATTAAAAGGTAACAATTCCAAATGTACAAGTGTAAAAAGATATGAAAGGATATATAGTGAAGCTATGGAAGCTACTATTTTATGCCTAACATGTGTAGCTGAGGCCACACATGGCCCCTAGCGCTGGCTGCTTGGAAAATGCCACTAGGTGGAGAGAGGTTGCTGTTTTCTTAGACTCTGCATTTGTCTGTTTAATGTCTACTAATCACAAGGCCAAACTAACAGCCAAATTTGTCTAGCTCTCCTCTGGGATCTAAATCAAGGCCAGGTACCAGACATTTAGGGATAGCTCCAAAGCTGTAAAGTTCAAAAGAATCCTTTAAACTAGCTGATCCTAAACTATTGGGCTGGAAGTTTCTTAGAACTTTTTGGCTAACCCAGTATTTCCCCTGATATACCTGCCCTTTCCTGGAGAAACCTTGGTAAAGGCTTTGAGTGGGGCATCCCCTGTTCCTTTCTGACTCCTAACCAAACCTGGTGCTTCCCCATATGGTTTCATGGGGTGTTTCCTGGGAAACATAAGTAATAAATCCTTCTTTGAATGGCATGACTTCTTTCCATGCCATCACTCAGTCACTTCCAAAAATTAAAATTCTGCAGTTATAGTCGAGACAAGAACTGCCACTGCTGAACACCAGCCTTGTGCATCTATGTGTGTCTGTGTGTGTGTTAAAGCATATGTGATATAAACTTTACTACACTGACCATTTCTAAATATACAGTTCCATGGCATCAACTGCATTTGCATTGTTCTGCACCCACCACTACTGTGCAACTGAAGAACTTATCACCACCCCAAACAGAAACACTGCCTATTAAACAGTAACTCCTTATGACACCCCCTCACCCCCCAATCCTAGTAACCATTATTCTACTTTCTCTCTCTGAATTCTAAGTAAGCGGAAATCATAGAACATTTGTCCTTTTGTGACTGACATTTCACTTAGCATAATGTTTTTGAAGTTCATTCATCAGTTCAGTTCAGTTGCTCAGTCGTGTCCGACTCTTTGCGACGCCATGGACTGCAGCATGCCAGGCTTTCCTGTCCAGCACCAACTCCCGAAGCTTATTTAAACTCATGTCCATCAAATCGATGATGCCATCCAACCATCTCATCTTCTGTTGTCCCCTTCTCCTCCTGCATTTAATCTTTCCCAGCATCGGGGTCTTTTCCAATCAGTCACTTCTTCACATCAGGTGGCCAAAGTATTGGAACTTCAGCTTTTAGCATCAGTGTTTTCAATAAATATTCAGGACTGATTTCCTTTAGGATTGACTGGTTCAATCTCCTTGCAGTCCAAGGGACTCCCAAGAGTCTTCTCCAATGCCACAATTTAAAAGCATCAATTTTTTGACACTCAGCTTTCTTTATAGTCCAACTCTCACATCCATACATGACTACTGGAAAAACCATAGCTTTGACTAGATGTCTCGGAGTACAAAACAAAGTAGGTCAAAGGCTAACAGAGTTTTGTCAAGAGAACGCACTGGTCATAGCAAACATCTTCACCCATCTTGCCTTTTGAGATGGCAGAGTAGAAGGACAGGTGCTCATCTCCTGGGAGAACACCAAAATTACAACTTGCTGCTGAACAACCATCAACAGGAGAATGTTGGATCACACCAAAAAAGATACCCCATGTCCAAGGGCAGAGGAGAAGCCAAGTAAGACAGTTCAGTTCAGTCGCTCAGTCGTGTCCGACTCTTTGCGACCCCATGAATCGCAGCACGCCAGGCCTCCCTGTTCATCACCATCTCTCGGAGTTCACTCAGACTCACATCCAT
>SJYT01027943.1:123194-187436 GCA_006410635.1 Cephalophus harveyi | reverse complement strand
AAAAAAAAAAAAGAATTACAGCTGAGCTATTTCAAATCCTAAAAGATGATGCTGTGTAAGTGCTGCACTCAATATGCCAGCAAATTTAGAAAACTCAGCAGTGGCCACAAGACTGGAAAAGGTCATTTTACATTCCAATCCCAAGAAAGGGCAATGCCAAATAAAGTTCCAATTACCACACAATTGCACTCATTTCATACGCTAGCAAAGAAATGCTCAAAATTCTCCAAGCTAGGCTTCAACAGAACGTGAACCAAAAACTTTCAGATGTTCACGCTGCATTTAGAAAAGGCAGATGAACCAGAGATCAAATTGCCAACATCCATTGGATTATAGAAAAAAGCAAGAGAATTCCAGAAAAGCATCTCCTTATGCTTCATAGACTATGCGAAAGTATTTGTGTGGATCACAACAAGTTGGAAAATTCTTCAAGAAATAAGAATAGTAGATCATTTTACCTGTCTCCTGAGAAACCTGTTAGCAGGTCAAAAAGCAACAGTTAGAACCAGACATGGAAGAACAGACTGATTCAAAATTGGGACATGAGTACATCAAGACTGGATATTGTCACCCTGCTTATTTAACTTACATTCAGAGTGTATCATGTGAAACGCTGGGCTGGATGAAGCAGAAGCTGGAATCAAGAATGCAGGGAGAAATATCAATAACCTCAAATATGCAGATGACACCACCCTAATGGCAGAAAGTGAAGAAGAACTAGAGAGCCTCTAGATGAAAGGGAAAGAGGAGAGTGAAAAGCTGGCTTATGATCATGGCACTGGTTCCATCACTTCATGGCAAATAGAAAGGGGAAAAGTGGAAACAGTGAGAGACTTTATTTGCTTGGGCTCCAAAATCACTGCAGATGGTGACTGAAGTCATGAAATTAAAAGACACCTGCACCTTGGAAGAACACCTATGACAAATCTATACAGCATATTAAAAAGCAGAGACATTACTTTGCTAACAAAAGTATATAGAATCAAAGCTATAGTTTTCTAGTAATCAAGTATGGATGTGAGATTTGGACCATAAAGAAGGCTGAGCACTGAAGAATTGATGATTTTGAACTGTGGTGTTGGAGAAGACTCTTGAGAGTCCCTTGGACAGCAAGGAGATCCAATCAGTCAATCCTAAAGGAAATCAGTCCTGAATATTCATTGAAAGGACTGATGCTGAAGCTGAAGCTCCAACACTTTGGCCACCTGATGTGAAAAACTTACTCATTTGAAAAGACCCTGATGCTGGGAAAGATTGAGGGCAGGAGAAGGGGACGACAGAGGATGAGATGGTTGGATGGCATCAAAGACTTGATGGACATGAATTTGAGTAGGATCCGGGAGTTGGTGATGGACAGGGAGGCCTGTGGTGCTGCTGTCCATGGGGTTACAAAGAGTTGGACATGACTGAGCAACTGAACAATAAAATCTATTTTACATATGATAATGCATATGTTTCTATGTTGCTCTCTCCATTTGCCCCACTCTCTCCTTCCTCCCCTACCCCTCTGTCCATAAGTCTGTTCTCTATGTTTGCATTGCTATTGCTGCCCTGCAAATAGGTTTATCAGTTCCATCTTTCTAGATTCCATATGTATAAGTTAATATACAACATTTGTTTTACTCTTTCTAGCTTACTTTAGTCTGTATAATAAGCTCTACATTCACCCACCTTGTTAGCACTGGCTCAAATGTTTTCTTTATGGTTAATAGTCCATTGTATACATGTCCCACACCTTCTTTATCCACTCATCTATCAGTGGACACTAGGTTGCTTCCATGTCCTAGCTACTGTAAATAGAGCTGCAATGAACTTTGGAGTACCCGCGTCTTTCTGAATTACGGTTTTCTCGGGGAATATGTCCAGTAGAGGGATTGTTGCATCATGTGATAGCTTTATTCCTAGTTTTGTAAGGAATTTCCATACTCTCTTCTACAGTGGCTGTATGAATTTACATTCTCACCAACAATTCAAGAGAGTTCCCTTTTCTCCACACCTTCTCCAACATTTATTCTTTGTAGATTTTTTGTTGATGGCCATTCTGACCAGTTTGAGGTAATATCTCATTGCAGCTTTGATTCGCATTTCTCTAATAGTGAGCGCTGTTGAGATTCTTTTCAAGTGTTTGTTAGCTATCTGTGTGTCTTCTTGGATGGCTCCACAATTTATTAGTTCTGAGCAAATTATCCCCTTCAAGTCTTTGTGGCAATGTGTATCATGCATTAAAAACGTGCACACCACTGTGCTGGTAGAGGATAAGCTGAGGCAGCTTCCAGAGCCCTCAGTGCACTGCTCCACCCAGAGCAAGCATGCAACAAATAGTTAAAGCTGTTACCATGTTACTAGGTGCTTAAGAGAAAGATTATCTCTAGCAGCTCTGTGGGAATTCTCTGGAAGTCTTGCAAGAACAATTCCATTTAAGGGCTCTTTTCTGCCTCACACGGCATCCATTACCCTGGGGGATATGTTAGGGATGTCAAAACGTTCTAACATCTTCATATTTGTGGTACCTAGGAAATCACTTGCCTCATTATGAATGTTCCCAAGTTCCTCATCTCTACCTCAGCTTCTCCATCTTAACACAATGTTTTTGCCCCATGTTACCTGGTCAACTCCTTTGCATCCCATCTTGCCAGCTTTGTATCCTGCCCCTTCCTAATCATGGCAACTACACTGTCTCCCAGCTCTGTCTCTGAATGTGAGCTGCTTGACCATATGATTTTGACTCTATTACCTAACTCCTTATTGCCAAATTCAGACTTAAACTGAAAAAGTAGGGTAAACCACTAGACCATTCAGGTATAACCTAAATCAAATCACTTCCAATTATACAGTGTAAGTGACAAATAGATTCAAGGGATTGTATCTAATAGACAGTATGCCTTAAGAACTATGGATGGAGGTTTGTGACATTGTACAGGAGGCAGTACTCAAGACCATCCCCAAGAAAAAGAAATGAAAAAAGGAAAAATGGTTGTCTGAGGAGGTCTTACAAATAGCTGTGAAAAGAAGAGAAGTGAAAAGCAAAGGAGAAAAGGAAAGATGTACCCATTTGAATGCAGTTTCAAAGAATAGCAAGGAGAGATAAGAAAGCCCTCCTCAGTGATCAATGCAAAGAAATAGAGGAAAACAGTAGAGTGGAAAAGACTAGAGATCTCTTCAAGAAGATTAGAGATACCAATATAAGGGGATATTTCATGCAAAGATGGGCACAATAAAGGACAGAAATGGTATGGACCTAATAGAAGGAGAAGATATTAAGAAGAGGTGGCAAGAATACACAGAAAAACTATACAAAAAAGATCTTCATGACCCAGATATGGTTTTATCACTCACCTAGAACCAGACATCCTGGAATTCGAAGTCAAGTGAGCCTTAGAAAGCATCACTACAAACAAAGCTAGTGGAGGCGATGGAATTCCAGTTGAGCTATCTCAAATCCTAAAAGATGATGCTGTGAAAGTGAGGCACTCAATATACCAGCAAATTCAGAAAACTCAGCAGTGGCCACAGGACTGGAAAAGGTAGGTTTTCTTTCCAATCCCTAAGAAAGGCAATGCCAAAGAATGTTCAAACTACTGTACGATTGCACTCATCTCACATGCTAGCAAACTAATGCTCAAAATTCTCCAAGCCAGGCTTCAACAGTACATGAAATGTGAACTTCCAGACATTCAAGCTGGATTTAGAAAAGGCATATGAACCAGAGATCAAATTGCCAACATCCATTGGATCATCAAAAAAGTGAGACAAAAACATCACTTTTGTTTTATTGACTATGCCAAAGACTTTGACTATGGGGATCACAACAAACTGTGGAAAATTCTTCAAGAGATGGGAATATAAAACCACCTAATCTGCCTCCTGAGAAATCTGTAAGCAGGTCAAGAAGCAATAGTTAGAACCAGACATGGAACAACAGACTGGTTTCAATTTGGGAAAGAAGTGCATCAAGGCTGTATATGGTCACCCTGCTTATTTAACTTCTATGCAGAGTACATCATGAGAAATGTTAGACTGGAAGAAGCACAAACTGGAATCAAGATTGCTGGGAAAAATATCAATAACCTCAGATATGCAGATGACACCACCCCTATGGCAGAAAACGAAGAAAAACTAAGAAGCCTCTTGATGAAAGTGAAAGAGGAGAGTGAAAAAGTTGGCTTAAAGCCCAACATTCAGAAAATGAAGATCATGGCATCTGGTTCCATCATCTCATGGCAAATAGATAGAGAAACAATGAAAACAGTGTCAGACTTTATTTTTTGGGCTCCAAAATCACTGCAGATGGTGACTGCAGCCATGAAATTAAAAGACACTTGCTCCTTGGAAGAAAAGTTATGGCCAACCTAGACAGCATACTAAAAAGCAGAGACATTACTTTGCCAACAAAGATCAAAGCTATGTTTTTTTCCAGTGGTCATGTATGGGAGAGTTGGACTATAAAGAAAGCTGAGCACCAAAGAATTGATGCTTTTGAACAGGGGTGTTGGAAACTCTTGAGAATCCCTTGGACAGCAAGGAGATCAAACCAATCAGTCCTAAAGGAAAACAGTCCTGAATGTTCATTGGAAGGACTGATGCTTAAGCTGAAACTCCAATACTTTGGCCACTTGATGTGAAGAACCGACTCATTTGAAAAGACCCTGATGCTGAGAAAGATTGAGTGCAGGAGGAGAAGGGGATGACAGAGGATGAGATGGTTGGATGGCATCACAGATGTGATGGACATGAGTTTGAGTAAGTTCCAGGAGTTGGTGATGTACAGGGAGGCCTGGCATGCTTCAGTCCATGAGGTCACAAAGAGTCAGACATGACTGAGTGACTAAACTGACTGACTATATCCCAAACACTTAAGCACATAATAGATGTACAACAAATATTTGTTAAGTAAACAGATATATAGTGTATGCATAGAGACTTCCCTGGCAATCCAGTTACTAAAGCTCCATACTCTCAGCACAGGGGGCCTGGGTTCAATCCTTGGTCTGAGAACTAGATCCCACAGGTTGCAATTAATGGTTCCTCGGAGAAGGCAATGGCACCCCACTCCAGTACTCTTGCCTGGAAAATCCCATGGACAGAGGAGCCTGGTAGGCTGCAGTCCATGGGGTCGCTAAGAGTCAGACACGAATGAGCAACTTCACTTTCACTTTTCACTTTCATGCATTGGAGAAGGAAATGGCAACCCACTCCAGTGTTCTTGCCTGGAGAATCCCAGGGACGGCGGAGCCTGGTGGGCTGCCGTCTATGGGGTCGCACAGAGTCGGACACGACTGAAGCGACTTAGCAGCAGCAGCAGCATGCTTCAATGTATGCTGCAACTAAGACCTGGTGCAGCCAAGGTTAAAGCGTCTGCCTCTGATGCGGGAGACCTGGGTTCGATCCCTGGGTCGGGAAGATCCCCTGGAGAAGGAAATGGCAATCCACTCCAGTATTCTTGCCTGGAGAATCCCATGGGCGGAGAAGCCTAGGAGGTTACAGTCCACGGGGTCGCAAAGAGTCGGACACGACTGAGCGACTTCACCTCACCTCACCTCAAAAATAGTGCAAAAGACTAAGGGTGGCTCAGATAGTAAAGAATCTGCCTGCCAATACAGGAGACTTGTCTCCTGAGAAACCTGTATGCAGGTCAAGAAAAAACAGTTAAAACTGAATATGAAATAACAGACTGGTTCAAAATTGGGAAAAGAGTACGACAAAGCTGTATATTGTCACCCTGCTTATTTAAGTTCTATGCAGAGTACATCATGTGAAATGTCAGGCTGGATGAAACACAGGCCAGAATCAAGATTGCCAGGAGAAATATCAACAACCTCAGATATGCAGATGATACTGCTCTAATGGCAGAAAGTTAAGAATAAATAACAAGCCTCTTGACGAGAATGAAAAAGTTGGCCTAAAACTCAACATTCAAAAAACTAAGATCATGGCATCCAGCCCCATCACTGCATGGTAAATAGATGCAGAAAAAGTAGAAACAGTGGCAGATTTTATTTTCTTAGACCCCAAAATCACTGTGAATGGTGATTGCAACCACAAAATTAAGACACTGTTCTTTGAAAGAAAAGCTGTGCAAACCTAGGCAGTGTATTAAAAAGCAGAGACATCACTTTGCCGACTAAGGTCTATAGAGTTAAAGCTATGGTTTTTCTAGTAGTCACGAATGGATGTAGAGTTGGACAATAAAGAAGGCTGAGTGCTGAAGAACTGATGTTTTCAAATTGTGGTGCTGGAGAAGACTCTTGAGAGTCCCTTGGATAGCAAGGAAATCAAACTAGTCAATCCTAACAGAAATTTTTCCTGTAGGTAAATTTTCTGGATTTTCACTGGAAGGAATAATAGCAATCTTAAGTGTAATCTTTTAGAAAACAGATGAAAAGGGAACACTTCTCAAGTTACTTTATGAAGATAGTGTAACAATGAAACCACAAGCTGTCAAAATAAATAGAAGAAAGGAAGTTCAGTTCAGTTCAGTCACTCAGTTGTGTCTGATTCTTTGTGACCCCGTGAATCGCAGCATGCCAGGCCTCCCTGTCCATCACCAACCCCCGGAGTTCACTCAGACTCACGTCCATCGAGTTGGAAACTACAAGCCAATATAGTTCAAGAAAAGTGAAAGTGAAATCGCTCAGTGGTATCTGACTCTTTGTGACCACATGGACTGTTTGTAGCCTACCAAGCTCCTCCATCCATGGGATTTTCCAGGCAAGAACACTGGAGTGGGTTGCCATTTCCTTCTCCAGGGGATCTTCCCAACCCAGGGTTCAAACCCAGGTCTCCCGCATTGCAGGCAGACACTTTACTGTCTAAGCCACCAGGGAAGCCAGAATATAGTTCATAAACATAGAGAAAAAACCCTAAAGAGAATATTATCAAATGAGACCTGTATCATGACCATTATTCAAGAGAATAATTGTCAGCCCATGCTAAGGGAGGAAGCAGCAGGCCTCTACAACAAACAGCTTTTGCATCAAAAATATTAAACTCACAAAAGCTACACAGGGATGCTCCCACACAAAAATAGCCCTCCAAGACCACAGGGTGCTGTGCTGTGTGCTTAGCACTCGGTTGTGATGACTCTTGCGACCTCGTAGGCTGTAGCCTGCCAGGCTCCTCTGTCCATGGGATTCTCCAGGCAAGAATACTGGAGTGAGTTGCCCTTTCCTTCTCCAGGGGATCTTCCTGACCCAGGAATTGAACCTGGGTTTCCTGCATTGCAGGCAGACTCTTTACTGACTGAGCTATGAGGGAAGCCCAAGACTATAGTAGATAAGTGTTTCTCCTAAACTCAGAGTGTAAGAGAAATAAAAGCAAAATGAAGAAGCAGAGGAGGCACTCTCCATTTAAAGACCAAGAAAATTCCCCTGAAGGAACAATGAAACAGACTTCAGTCTAATAAATACTGAGTTCAAAAAGGAGGTAATGAAAATACCAAAGGAATTTAAAAAGGCTATCAACAGAAATGCAGATTATTATAAAAAGGAACTAGAAACTACAAAGAGGAGCCAAGAAAAATTAGAGAGTTCATTTGCTGAGATGAAAGTGGAGTTAAGGCAATGACTAGCAGAATGAATAATGCAGGAGAATAAATAAGTGATCTGGAAGATAGAATAATAGAAATCACCCAACCAGGTCAACAAAGAGAAAGCCAAACTAAAAAAAGGAATGTAAGAGACTTATGGGATAATATAAAGTGGGCGGATATACACATAACAGAGAGTCTATTGGGTGAAGAAGGAAACAAGTGAATCAAAAATGTATTTAAAGAAATTATGGCTGAAGAATTCCCAAACCTAAAGAAGGAAAGAGATATCCAGGAACAGAAAGACAGAAGGTCCCAAACAAGATGAACCCAACAGATCTATACCAAGACATATTATAATTAACATGGCAAAAGTTAAAGATAGAAAGTTTTCAAGGCAGCAAGAGAAAAAGAGTTATATACCAAGGAACCCTCATAATGCTATCAGCTGATTTCTCTACAGAAACGTTGTAGCAGGGCACAACATTAACATACAGAAATCAGTTGCACTTCTTTATATTAACAATGAAATATCAAAAAGGGAATGTAAAAAAAAAAAATCTTTTAAAAACACATCCCCTTCAAAATACTCATAAATTAATCTGACCAAGGAGGTGAAAGATTTATCGAGAAATATAAAACACTAATAAAGAAAATTGAAGATGATTCAAAGAAATGGAACGATATCCCATGCTCTTGGGTTGGAAGAATTCAAAATACTCATAAATTAATCTGACCAAGGAGGTGAAAGATTTATCGAGAAATATAAAACACTAATAAAGAAAATTGAAGATGATTCAAAGAAATGGAACGATATCCCATGCTCTTGGGTTGGAAGAATGAATGTCGTTGAAATGGCCACAATACCCCAAACAATCTATAGATTTAATGTGATTCCCATCAAATTACTGTTGACATTTTCCATAGAACTGAAATAAATCATCTTAAAATTGATATTGAATCATAAAATACCCAGAATTGCCAAAGCTATTCTCAGGAAAAAGAACAAAGCAAAAGGAACAACCCTCCCAGACTTTGAAGCTACACTAATCAAAACAGCATTGTACTGGCACAAAAACAGATGTTTGAATCAATGGAACAGAATAGAGTGCCCAGAAATAAACCCATACAAAGCTTCGACAAAGCAGTCAAGAATACACCACAGAGAAAAGACAGTACCTTCAACAATCGGTGTTGTGAAACTTGGACAGCTGCATTGAAATCAGTGAAGTTAGAACACTCCCTCACACCATACACAAAAATAAACTCAAAATAGCTTTAAGTTTCAAACATGAGATGACACCATCCAACTCCTAGAAAAGATTATGGGCAAAATATTCTCTGACATAAATTGTACCAATGTTTTCTTTGGTCAGTCTTCAAAAACAATAGAAATTTAAAAAAATGTCACCTAATCAAACTTATAAGCTTCTGCACAGCAAAAGAAGCCATAAACAAAATGAAATGACAACCTACGGACTGGGAGAAAATATTTCCAAACGATGTGACTAACATGGGCTTAATTTCCAAAATATGCGAACAGTTCATACACCTCAACAACAAACAACCCAAACAAGTTCAAACAAGCCAATTAAAAAAACTGTCAGAAGACCTATTATAAACAGATATTTCTCCAAAGAAGACATACAAATGGCCAATAGGCACTTGAGAAGATGCTTAAAATGTTAATTATTAGAGAAATTCGAATCAAAACTCTAATGAGGTACCACCTCACACCAGCAGAATGCCCATCATCAGAGTCTACAAATAACAAATGCTGGAGAGTGTGTGAAGAAAGAGAACCCTCCTACACTGTTGGTGGGAATATAAGTTGGAATGACCACTATGGAAAACAATATGGAGGTTCCTTAAAAAACTAACAATAGAATTACCATATGATCCAGGAATCCAACTCCTGGGCATATATCTAGCAACACTATAATTCAAAAAGACACATGAACCCATATATTCATAGCAGCACTACTCACAATAGTCAAAACACGGAAACAACCTACATGTCTATCAACAGATGAATGGATAAAGGAGACGTGGCACATACATATATACACAATGGGACAATATTCAGCTGTAAAAAGAATGAAAGAATAAAATAATGTCATGTACAGCAGCATGGATAGACCTAGATATTATCACACTAAGTGAAGTAAGTCAGAAAGACAAATACCATATGACATCACTTATATGTGGAATCTAAAGTGAAGTGAATGTGAAAGTCACTCAGTCATGTCTGACTCTTTGTGACCCCATGGACTATGCAGTCCATGGAATTCTCCAGGCCAGAATACTGGGGTGGGTAGCCTTTCCCTTCTCCAGGAGATCTTCCCAACCCAGGGACCAAACACAGGTCTCCCACATAACAGGCAGATTCTTTACCTGCTGAGCCACAAGGGAAGCCCATGGAATCTAAAATAGGACACAAATGAACTTATCTATGAAACAGAATAGATAAGCTTGACTTACCTTTGACTGTGTAGATCACAACAAACTGTGGAAAATTCTTCAGGAGATGGGAATACCAACCAGACCACCTGACCCGCCTCCTGAGAAATCTGTATACAGGTCAAGAAGCAACAGTTAGAGATGGACATGAACAACAGACTGGTTCCAAATCAGATAAGAAGTACATCAAGGCTATTTATTGTCACCCTGCTTATTTAACTTCTATGCAGAGTACATCATGCAAAATGTTGGGCTGGATGAAGCACAAGCTGGAATCAAGATTGCCAGGAGAAATATCAATAACCTCAGATATGCAGATGATACCACACGTATGACAGAAAGTAAAGAAGAACTAAAGAGCCTCCTGATGAAAGCGAAAGAGGAGAGTGAAAAAGTTGGCTTAAAAGTCAACACTCAGAAAACTAAGATCATGGCATCTGGTCCTATCACTTTATGGCACACAGATGGGGAAACAATGGAAACACTGAGAGACTTTATTTTGGGGGGCTCCAAAATCAGTACAGATGGTGACAGTAGCCATGAAATTAAAAGACATTTGCTCCTTGGAAGAAAAGTTATGAACAACCTAGACAGCATATTAAAAAGCAGAAATGGAAAAAGATGGTGGAGGAGTAGGTGACGTGGAATACACCTCTCTCCACGGATACATCAAGAATACACCTTCAGACACAGAAGTGCATGCAGAACACCAGCTGAGAGCAGAGAGGAGTACCTGACCAGCCGAAAAGAATATATAGACCCATGCAAAACTCGAGATCAAGCCCTGAGCCTTTGGAGTGGGAGCACTGACTCCGAGACACTAGACTACCAGAGAACTAACCCTATGGGGTATCAAATAGTGAGAACTCACACTAAGGAAATCACTGGAATACAACACCCAGCATCACCCAACCACCAATAGCACCCTGTGCAAGATGCCTCATCTACACAACAACAACAATAAAACCTCAGTCATCACCAGAGGATTACCACCTCACTTTGCCTTGCCCATCAGAGGAAAACAAACAAACAAAAACTCAGCATAAGTCTCACCCTATAAGAAGCTTACAGAAACCACTGGACCAACCTTAGAGAGCAGAAACCAAATGGAAGAAATAATTCAGCCTTGAAGGCTGGGAAAAAGAGACCTCAAACACAATAAGTTAAAAAAATAATGAAAAGGTAGAGAAATGCTGCACAAATGAAGGAACAAACTAGAAACACAGAAGTCCAAATAAATGAAGAGGAAATAGGCAAACTACCTGAAAAGGAATTTAGAATAATGATAGTAAAGATGATCAAAAACCTTGAAAGCAAAATGGAGAAAATGCAAGACTCAATTAACAAAGACCTAGAAGCATTAAAGAATAAACATGCAGAGACAAACACAATTACTGAAATTAAAAAGACTCTAGAAGGAATCAATAGCAGAATATCTGAATCAGAAGAACGAATCAGTGAGCTGAAAGATAAAACGGTAAAAATAACTTCTGAAGAGCAGAATGAAGTAAAAAGAACAAAAAGAATGAGGATAGTCTCAGAGACCTCTGGGACAATATCAAACAAACCAACATTTGATTTATAAGGGTCCCAGAAGAAGAAGAGAAAAAGAAAGGGTATGAGAAAATTTTTAAACAGATTATAGTTGAAAATTCCTCAACATGGAAAAGGAAATAGTCAATCAAGTTCAAGAGGTGCAAAGAGTCCCATACAGGATACATCCAAGGAGAAACATGCTAGGACACATACTAATCAAACTAACAAAGACTAAACACAAAGAAAGAATATCAAAAGCAGCAAGGGAGAAGCAACAAGTAACATACAAGGGTAACCTCATATACTTAACAAATTATCTTTCAGCAGAAACTCTGCAGGCCAGAAGGGAATGGCAGGGTATATTTAAAGTACTGATAGAAAAAATTTACAACTAAGATTACTGTACCTGGCAAGGATCTCATTCAAAATTGATGGAGAAATCAAAAGTTTTTCACACAAGCAAAAGTTAAGAGAATTTAGTACCACCAAACCAGCTTTACAACAAATGTTAAAAGGACTTATATAGTCAAGAAATACAAGAGAAGAAAAAAGATCTAAAAAATCAACCCCAAACAATTAATAAAATAGCAATAAGAACATACACATCAATAATTACTTTAAATGTAAATGGTTTAAGTACTCCAACCAAAAGACACAGACTGGCTAAATGGATACGAAAACAAGACCCATACATATGCTGTCTACAAGAAACCCATTTCACACCTCAAGACACATATAGAATGAAAGTGAGAGGATGGAAAAACATATTCCATGCAAATGGGAAGCAAAAGAAAGCTGGAATAGCAATCTTCATATCAGACGAAATAGACCTTAAAATAAAGAGATTACAAGAGATAANAGACACATATAGAATGAAAGTGAGAGGATGGAAAAACATATTCCATGCAAATGGGAAGCAAAAGAAAGCTGGAATAGCAATCTTCATATCAGACGAAATAGACCTTAAAATAAAGAGATTACAAGAGATAAGGAAGAACTCTACATAATGATCAAGGGATCAATCCAAGAGGAAGACATAACAACTGTAAATATCTATGCACCCAACATCAGAGCACCTTAATACATTAAGACAAACACTAACAGACATAAAAGGAGAAATTGACAGTAACACAATGATAGTAGGAGACTCTAACACCCCACTCACACCAATGGACAGATCATCAAAACAGAAAATTAATAAAGAAACACAAGTCTTAAATGATACATTAGATGTGATGGATCTCATTGATATCTTCAGGACATTCCATCCAAATGAAGAAGAATACACCTTCTTCTCAAGTGCACATGGAACATTCTCCAGGATAGACCATATCTTGGGTCACAAATCAAACTTGAGTAAATTTAAGAAAATTGAAATCATATCAATCATCTTCTCTGATCATGATGCTATAAGACTAGATATCAATTACAAGAAAAATACTGTAAGAAACACAAACACATGGAGATTAAACAACACGTTTCTAAAGAACCAACAGGTTACTGAAGGAATCAAAAGGGAAATTTAAAAATTTCTAGAAACAAATGACCATGAAAACGTGACAACTCAAAACCTATGGGATGCAGCAAAAGCAGTTCTAAGAGGGAAGTTTATAGCAATACAATCCTACCTCAAGAAACAAGAAAAACATTGAATAGACAGCCTAACTTTACAACTAAAACAACTGGAAAAAGAAAAACAACAACAAAAAACAACCCAAAATTAGTAGAAGGAAAGAAATCATAAAGATCTGAAATAAATTAAAAAGAATTGAAAGAAACAATAGTAAAGATTAATAAAACTAAAAGCTGGTTCTTTGAAAAGATAAAATTGACAAAACTTTAGTCAGACTCATCAGGAAAAAAAGAGAGAAGAATCAAAGCAACAAAATTAGAAATGAAAAAGGAGGGGTTACGACATACAATACAGAAGTACAAAGGATTATAAGAGACTGTTATGAACAACTATATGGCAATAAAATGGACAACCTGGAAGAAATGAACAGATTCTTAGAAAAGTTCAATCTTCCAAGACTGAACCAGGAAGAATTAGAAATTATGAACAACCCAATTACAAGCTCTGAAATTGAAGCTGTGATCAAAAATCTCCCAAAAAACAAAAGGCCAGGACTAGATGGCTTCAAAGAAGAATTCTATCAAATATTTAGAGAAGAGCTAATGCCTATCCTTCTAAAACTCTTTCAAAAAACTGCAGAGGAAGGAACACTTCCAAACTCATTCTACAAGGCCACCATCACTCTGATACCAAAAACCAGACAAAGACAGCACACGAAAAAAGAAAACTACAGGCCAATATCACTGGTGAACATAGATGCAAAAATCTTCAACAAAATTTTAGCGAACAGACTTCAGCAACACATCAAAAAGCTCATACACCATGACCAAGTTGGGTTTATTACAGGGATGCAAGGATTCTTCAATATATGCAAATCAATCAATGTGATATACCATATTAACAAATTGAAAGATAAAAACTATATGATATCAGTGAACTTAGCAAAGTTGTAGGATACAAAATTAATACACAGAAATCACGTGCATTTCTATATACTAACAATGAAAAATCAGAAAGAGAAATTAAGGAATCAATCCCATTCACCATTGCAACGAAAAGAATTAAATATCTAGAAATAAACTTACCTAAGGAGACAAAAGAACTGTACATAGAAAATTATAAGACACTGAAGAAAGAAATAAAAGGTGACATAAACAGATGGAAAGATATTCCATGTTCCTGGGTAGGAAGAATCAGTATTGTGAAAATGACTATACTACCAAGTGCAATCAGTGTGATCTCTATCAAATTACCAGTGGCATTTTTCACAGAATTGTAGACAAAAGAACTGTACATAGAAAATTATAAGACACTGAAGAAAGAAATAAAAGGTGACATAAACAGATGGAAAGATATTCCATGTTCCTGGGTAGGAAGAATCAGTATTGTGAAAATGACTATACTACCAAGTGCAATCAGTGTGATCTCTATCAAATTACCAGTGGCATTTTTCACAGAATTGGAACAAAAATTTTCACAATTCATATGGAAACACAAAAGACCCTGAATAGCCAAAGCAGTCTTGAGAAAGAAGAATGGAGCTGGAGGAATCAACCTTCCTGACTTCAGATTATACTACAAAGCTACAGTCATCAAGACAGTATGGTACTGAATAAAAACAGAAATACAGGCCAATGAAACAAGATAGAAAGCCCAGAAATAAACCCATGTACCTATGGGTACCTTATTTTTGACAAATGAGGCAAGAATATATAATGGGGCAAAGACAGCCTCTTCAATAAATGGTGCTGGGAAAACTGGACAGCTACATGTAAAGTAATGAAATTAGAACACTTCCTAACATCATACACAAAGATAAACTCAAAATGGCTTAAAGACCTAAATGTAAGACTAGAAACTAGAAAACTCTTGGAGGAAAACATAGGCAGAACACCCGATGACA
The DNA here is from genome assembly GCA_006410635.1 of Cephalophus harveyi. NCBI lineage: Eukaryota > Metazoa > Chordata > Mammalia > Artiodactyla > Bovidae > Cephalophus > Cephalophus harveyi. The sequence continues at coordinate 172,439 of SJYT01027943.1, read as the reverse complement.
TAAATCAAAGCAAAACCCTCTATGATCTACCTCCTAGAGTAATGGAAATAAAAACAAAAGTAAACAAGTGGGACCTGATTAAACTTAAAAGCTTTTGCACAGCAAAAGAAACTCTAAGCAAGGTGAAAAGACAACTTTCAAAATGGGAGAAAATAATGGCAAACAAAACAACTGACAAAGGATTAATTTCCAAAATATACAAGCAGGTCATACAACTCACCATCAGAAAAGACAAACAACCCAGTCAAAAAGTGGAGGAAAGACCTAAACAGACATTTCTCCAAAGAAGACATACAAACACATGAAAAGATGCTCAACATTGCTCATTACTGCTGCTGCTAAGTTGCCTCAGTCGTGTCTGACTCTGTGCGACCCCATAGACGGCAGCCCACCAGGCTCCCCCGTCCCTGGGATCCTCCAGGCAAGAACACTGGAGTGGGTTGCCATTTCCTTCTCCAATTGCTCATTATTCGAAAAATGCAAATCAGAACCGCAATGAGATATCACCTCACAATGGTCAGAATGGCCATCATCAAAAAGTCTACAAACAATAAATGCTGGAGAGGGTGTGGAGAAAAGGGAACACTCTTGCACTGTTGGTGGGAATGTACATTGATACAGCCACTATTGAAGATGGTATGGAGACTCCTTAAAAAACTAGGAATAAAACCACCATGTGACCCAGCAATCCCACTCCTAGGCATATACCCTGAGGAAACCAGGTTTGAAAAAGGCACATGTCTCCCATTGTTCATTGCAGCACTATTTACAATAGCTAGAACAGGGAAGCAACCTAGATGCCCATCGACAGATGAATGGATAAAGAAGTTGTGGTACATATACACAATGGAATATTATTCAGCCATAAAAAGGAAGGCATTTGAGTCAGTTCTGATGAGGTGGATGAACCTAGAACTTATCATTCAGAGTGAAGTGAGTCAGAAGGAGAAAGATAAATATCGTGTTCTAATGCACATATGCAGAATCTAGAAAAATGGTTCTGAAGAATTTATTTGCAGGGCAGCAGTGGAGAAACAGACATAGAGAATAGACTTATGGACATGGGAAGAGGGGAGGAGAGGATGAGATGTATGGAAAGAGTAATATGGAAACTTACATTACCATATGTGAAATAGATAGTGGGAATTTGCTGTATGGCTCAGGAAAATCAAACAGGGGCTCTGTATCAACCTAGAGGGGTGAGATGGGGAAAGAGTTGGGAGGGGGCTTAAAAAGGGAGGGGATATATGTATACTTATTCTGATTCATGTTGAGGTTTGACAGAAAACAACAAAACTCTGTAAAGCAAGTATCCTTCAATAAAAAATTAAAAAAAATATAGCAGAGACAATACTTTGCTGACAAAGGTCCGTCTGGTCAAAGCTATGATTTTTCCAGTAGTCACATATGGATGTGAAAGTTGGACTATAAAGAAAGCTGAGCACTGAAGAATTGATGCTTTTGAACTGTGGTGTTGGAGAAGACTCTTGAAAGTCCCTTGAACTGTAAGGAGATCCAACCAGTCCATCCTCAAGGAAATCAGTCCTGAATATTCATTGGAACGACTCATGCTGAAGCTGAAACTCCAGTATTTTGGCCACCTCATGTGAAGAGCTGATTCATTTGAAAAGTTCCTCATGCTGGGCAAGATCGAGGATATGGGAAGGGGATGATGGAGGATGAGATGGTTGGATGGCATCACCGACTCGATGGACATGAGTTTGAGTAAACTCTGGGAGTTGGTGAGGGAAAGGGAAGCCTAGCCTGCTGCAGTGCACGGGGTCGCAAAGAGTTGGACACAACTGAGCAGCTGAACAGAACTGATGAAACAGAAACAGACTCGTGGACATAAAGAACAGACTTAGTTTACCAAGGGGATGTGGAGTGGGGAAAGAATGGATTGGGAGTTTGGGGTTAGCAGATGCAAATGATAATATATAGGTTGGATAAACAACAAGGTCCAACTTTACAGCACGGAGAACTATGTTCATTACCCTGTAATAAACCAAAGTGGAAAGCAGATTTAAAAAAAAAAAATTAAAAAAGAAAACAAAAGGCCTAGCACAGGGTCTGTAAGCAGCATTAATTATGACAATTCTACAACAGGCCCTGGATTGGAAAAGAAAAGAAAGTGTAAGCATTCCGGAGGAGATGATGCCAGCTTGGCACTGACGGAGCTGGTGGTGACAGCTAGACCAGGAAGCCAGATGACACTTACTTGATAAAATACAGTATGTTGAGTAGCCTGTGCCAGGCACTGCCACAGGGAATTAAGTAAGGAGGATCCAGGCCCTGGCCTCAAGGAACCCACATTTCAGTAGAGGAGACAGACCTGTCAATTAAAAATGATGATGCTGTAGATCATTCTGCCTCTCCCTCTGTGAATGCCATGTGGATATAAACACAGGAAGGCAGGGTGGGTTCAGGAGAGGCCTGGGACATGCGCACCTTTGAGCTGACTTTTAAATGTAATTTGCATGAGGCTCAGCTGTCATATGGCTCGGTCACTGGGGGAGGGCAAACATTAGAAAAAAAAAGACCATCAACAACAGATAACGAAAAGAAATTGAAATCTTTCCCACCAGTTATCCCCAAACACCAAATTGTTTCAATTTTTGTTTTAGAAAAGTAAACAAGAGAGAGAGGTGGAGGGGCTTGTGGTACTTTTATAAACCACAGGGAGGTTTCTTTAAACTTCTTCTCTCTCTTCATATTCACATCCAGGTTCTCTACTAGTTCACTCTCCTGAGTCCAAACTCATCATAAACCCGCAAGATGCAGGCTCTTCCCTCCTCTACCTGTCCAGCTCAGCCCTTGTCACATGGGCTGGTTTCACTTCCCCAAAGTCTCCACTTGCTTTGGTTCTCATTATTGGTTTCGATGTAGTATCATCAGCAGCCCAGAGCTGATCAAGCCAGTCAGCGTCTTTCCTAGTCGGGAAGGCGGGCAATGAGAACGGAAGGATGACCTAGAATTCTGCTTAGAGGCACAGACAGAGGCTACAGATATGCATTGACTAACGATTTGCAAGTGTGTGTTTGCTTACTTTGCAATTAATTTATTTTTTGTTGGAATATAATTGCATTACAACGTTGTATTCGTTTTTGCTATACAACATGAACCAGCCACATGTACACATGTATCTTCTCCTTGAGTCTCCCCCCTCCCCCATTCCACCATCTAGGTCATTAAGGGTGCCAAGCTGAGCCCCTTGTGCTATACAGCGGCTTCCCACTAAATGTCTGTTTTATACATGACAGTGTGTATATGTCAATCCCAGTGTCCCAGCTTGTCTCACCCTCCTCTCCCCTTCTTGTCCACATGCCCCTTCTCTCTATCTGTGTCTCTATTCCTGCCTTGTAAATAGGTGCATAATGGGAATGTAAATTGATACAGCCACTATGGAGAACAGTGTGGAGGATCCTTAAAAAACTCGAAATAGAACTACCATAGACCCAGATATCCCACTCCTGGGAACATACCCTGAGAGAACCATAATTTAAGAAGACCCATGTATTCCACTGTTCACAGCAGCACTGTTTACATAACCAAGGCGTGGAAACAATCTAAATGTCCACCAACAGATGAATGATACAGAAGATGTGGTACACATACACAATGGCATACGGTATACTCAGCCATAAAAAGAAATGAAGTTGAGTCATTTGTAGTGATGTGGATGTATGGAACTGGAGTCTGGCATACAGAGTGAAGCAAGTCAGAAAGAGAAATACAAAAATCATATATTAATGCATATGTAAAGAATCTGGAAAAATTGACTAATGATTTGTGATACTGCTTTAAAGAATGATTAAAGAGTGAATCTTAAAAGAGAGAAATTTGAATTTCACATTAGCTACCTTCCACAGCACAAAGGAGCCACCTGCCTTTGCTTGAACTGTAAGATATTACAAGCATTTTGGTTTGTTTTTGCATTGATAGTATCCTCTGGTCAGGGATGACCAGGGATCCACCTGCAGTGGAAGAAAGTTTTCCTCTATCAATTTATTCCAGTGAGAGCACCTTCACTCCATGGGGAGTTGTGGGGGCATCTCAGTAGAGGGGGATACTGAAAGGACTTATTACAGGATTTAGGCTGGAGGCAGGTGATTTTGGTAAGGGTTCAAGGAGGCTGCATTTTATCCTGGGTCAGACGCCACAGAAAGCAGAGGTCACTCTGATTGGGTGGAACTCTCCTTAGGAGGCACAGAAGTATATCTCTCAATGCTTCCTCTGCTTTCCTTCTGGCCCCTGGGTGCAGAAACCCAAGGTCTGAAAACAGCAGAGGAAAGTCTCTTAACTCATTTGTTGTTGGAGAGCTTCCTAGATAATCCTCATTTCAACTCTAGTTCTGTAACTAGAGTGTTATACAGAGTTATTTTCTTAGTCCCAATGAGGTTTGTCCCACAATGAAGCCTTTCCTATTTTAATTTTTATGGAGTCTTTTCTAATTTTTAAAAGCCATCCCAGAAAGTGAGAGATGCTCTTCTAGGCTTGGCCACATTTTGCCTCCAGACGCAATTTCATGACTTGTTGGGTAAATTTGTGGTCGGTGGGACAGGAAATGAATTGCTGTAGCTGGCTATGACTGCAGTCACCTTGGGCACAGTGACCTAGCTTAATGTTCCATAGAGATCATTTTCCTCTGTCATCTGTGCACGTCTCCTTGTGAGTTAAATATTTGTGAAATTCCCCTTTTGCAGTTACTCTATTTGTTTGTGATACAGATTCTTTAAACACCAGACCTCTAGCCTCATCTCCTCACCATATGGTCGTCCTTTAAGAAAAATACACATTAGACTTTCCACAAATAGCCTGTAATGGGTGGTGTGCACTGCACAATTCTTGACCTCCTCCTGAACTTGACTGCGGGCTTTTGCCAAGGCTGCCGCGCCTGGCTCTGTTATTCTGTGACTTGGGGCTGCTGGGAGACAGTGAATCTCAAGGAGGGTTGAGCGCGTCTGTCACCTGTGTCCCAAGAGGCTCATCAGTCAGACACAGTTCTCCTAAGGGTTCAGAGCCTTCCCCGCACTCATGGGTGGACTTCCAGACAGAGGGCAATGGAGCCTCTCAACTTTTTGTCTATGCTTTTATCATTTGTAGGACGCCAAATGCTTTTGCAACTTTTAAATAACAGACTAAGAAGATTTTATAGTTCTCTTATCATTAGACTATTGACCAATAAATCTACCTCATGTGATCTTTCTGGCTTTGGAGCAAGATTCCTTTCCAAAACTGTAAAGACTGCAGTTGCACCCAGGTCCTTGATGGAGAGGCTGTGGGTCCGAGAGCCCTGGCACATGTGCTTGGCTCTCTAGGGTCCTCTGGGTTTTGTAACTAAAGCCAGACCTTATCTAGCATCCAGCTTTCAGGGAAACAGAAACAGCCTCCAAGCAGTGGAAGGAGGAGCAGGGTGAGGCTTCAGTGCTCTGAGGCCTCTGACGGCCCTTCCAGAGTGAAGGCGAGAAACTGAACCAACTGTGGTCAGATCTCAGAAACAAATGGAATGTTGACCCTCAGTCTACCTTTGAGGAGTGGACCATTGAGGGCCATTTCAGGAGGCCAGCCGATGCTCTACCAGCCCCAAGGAATCAGTAGCACCGCTTTTACAGTCATTTCCACTGCAGACTCTTCCTGGAGCCGGCTGTGTGCAAGGGAATTCCCCCAGTAGACTTTGTTGGGGGGCTGGTTGTAGCCCAGAGGGCGTCTGCATGTGTGTGCGTGCGCCGTCCTGGGCACACCCTGTGAACACCTTTGTGCTGAGCCTCAAAAAGGATGCCTTTATTTTGTGTGGGAGGTGGGAGGGGGATTCGGGATTGGGAGCTAATATACACCCATGGTGGATTCATGTCAATGTATGGCAAAACCAATACGGTATTGTAAAGTAAAATAAAGTAAAAATAAAATTAAAAAAAAAAAAAATAAAAGGATGCCTTTAAATGAAAATGTTCCCAAATGTTCCCAAAAGTTCCCTTATGTGATCTAGCAAGGTCAGTCTAAAAAGTCATCCTGCTAACTAACCGTGCCTCTATCACACTGGGTAAATGTTCTATTAACTAAAGCAAACCCGGGAGAAGAGCACTTGTTCAAAGTCAGCAGTTCTGACATAGTGAATGCATCCACGGGGAGAGAAAGCGTCCTAACGTAGGTTGATTGTTTTAGATGACTGATTTGAACTGACTCAGGGAAGGACAGGTTTTCCTCTGAAATGAGGATGCTTACTTTTTGTTTCAAGGGCTTCCCAGGTGGCTCAGCGCTAAAGAATCTGCCTGCCAATGCAGGAGAGGTGAAGATCACCCGGAGAGGGAAATGGCAGCTCACTCCAATATTCTTGCCTGGGAAATTCCATGGACAGAGGAGCCTGGTGTCCATGGGGTTGCAAAGAGTTGCACACGACTTGGCGCCTAAGCAGCAGCAGCAGCAGTGTCTGTCCATTCTCCCTCCCGAGTTGTTCACGTCCCCACAGATCCTCCTCAGACAGAATCCAGTACCTGTGCCTGAAATGGCTCAGAAGTGTCAGGAGTTACGGAGCTGCCCAGCTTCCTCCTTGTTTCCTTCTGAGGACATGTGTCTAGTGAGTTAGAGAAAAGTGAAAGCCCCAGATGAGTCTCAACGCCTGCATACCTGTTACCGGAGCATCCCTTAGCCTGGTTCTCGGCTCCCCAGGGGAAAACTTCACCCTCCCCAGGCCTGTCTGTTGCTGTGACCTCGGGCTTCCCCCATCAGAGGAGTGGCCTGGGTCCAGTGTTTCCAGAACCCGATTGTTGCATTTCTAAAGGAACAATGGTTAAGCTTATGACTGATGGATACTGGATTCACTCTTGTCACTGAAATGTGCTCTAGGTGGCATGGATACACTGGTGTTGGCTGGCGAATTCCACAACAGACTGGATAGGATGAGCCCCTGGAGAGGCCAAGGGCCTCTTCAATCAGCAACCAGCTTGGCAGCTTAGGCAAGTTGCCTTTCTAGGTCTCGGCTTCCTCAAGCTTAAATCTGGTGAAATAATAGCAACAGGTAACATTTATTGAATGCTTACTGTTTGCTTACTGTCCTAAGCATATCATCATCTGTTAACTCACAGAAATGTGACAACAAACTTCACTTTGCTTCTCTGAGGTGTGTGTGTGTGTGTGTGTGTGTGTGTGTGTGTGTTTAGTCTGGACAATTTAGATAATTTTATTGACATGTTATGAAAACAAGTGTAATATGCTCATAATGAATCTGTGTGTGATGAATGAGTGTGGGAAATACAGTGATGGTCCTTACTCTTCACTGGATTTATGGTGAATGGAAAATCTGCTTTTTTTACTTAAGGAATACTCCAAAGGAGCTTGACTTCTTCCTTTAATGAATTCACAAACTTTCCCCATACTGTTGAGCAGTAACCTATCTCCATGTATTAGTTTTTGGGTCTTGCTTCTTCAAAAAGTTGTTTAAACCTAACTGGCAATATGCAAAACAGTCATCTTGTGTTTGAGGATGTAAGGGACAGGAGGACAGTGATTTTGTCCGTTTCTTTTCCTGCTGCTGGGCTCCCAGAGTTTAGAACAGTGTCTGGCACATTGAAGGCAATGAGTGCTTATTGAATGAATGAATGAATGGGACAGCAGACAGGAATGCACACCCTATCTTTGTAGAACTGTTCTAAGTAGAGCTGCAAGAAGCTTAAGCTTGTTGTTTTTTATCAAATGAATGAAGGCAAATGAAACAGTGAATGTTCTTCAACAAATGAATGCCCGTTAAAGGATCTTGAACACTGTACAACGCTGCAGAAATAGAGAGTGTCACTTTTATTTCCTGCTGGGTAAGAGATTGGGGGAAAAACGAAGTTCTATAGGGAACAATATCAGACTTTCTAAATTTGTTCTGAGTTTATTTAAGGAAAATGCATGTAAGCAATAATCAGAGCACTGTATTCTATTTGAAAATTGAAAAGGGTCCAGGAAGTAAAATGTGAGGAAAATCTGGCTTCTCTGATCATTTGCTGAGTGTGTGGCAGATGTCTTTGTAATTCAGCATAATTGTTTTTCCACCCAAAGCCAATGCTAATCTTTTAACAGCTTCTTACCACATTAGACTCTGTCTTTCACTTTATCAATTCCATTTGAAGAGTCAGTTTCATCTGTTTGAAAGAAAGCCGAATGACACCCAGATGCTCCAGGATGTGCAGGGAGAGAGTTAGGACAGTCTTCTGTTCCCAACATGATGCCTTGAACCCCAGCAACACGATGCCTTGAACCCCAGCAACTAGCTGAAACCCGTGACATCCTGATGCCACTTTTGACTGCTGGGGCCCTACGTATGGTTTTTTAAAGACTGATTTTATTGAAGTAGTTTACAACATTTCATTAATTTTTTCTGTACAGCAAAGTGATTCAGCTATATATAAATTAATATGTACAGGTTTTTGTATTCCTTCCCATTATAGTTTAGCATATGGTATTGAATATAACTTCCTGTGCTATACAGTGGGGCCTCTTTGCCCATTTTATACGTAATGGTTTGTGAGGCTTGTTGCCAGTGCCAAGTTGGTCCAGCTCTCTGTAGACACCCCTACCATGTTCAGTAGTGCATTTAAAGAAGCATAAATTATAGATTTTAATGTTGATGATATACAACTGGTGATTAAGTTGTTTATTGCCCTTTTCTGTTGGTGATTTTAAAATGTGATTTATTTAAAATGAAATTTCTCAAGGAAGCTTTATGAAATTCTCTTGCTAGAGGAGAATTGTTATTTTTGTTAAATTTGTTTTTTTTTCTTTGCAAATTTATACCTCCTTCCTTTATCCTTAATTCTATGACTTCTGGATAGTTCTTACATTAAAAGAATTATTGTCACTTTTTTTTTTCTTTAAACCCCGCAACATTAATGGAAGTAATTGAAATGCTTATTGCCCACAAGTTCACTCTGTAGGGATGCTACTTGAAATCATTAGTAATTATTATAACTTAGTTCCCCAACTTTCCCCAATGATATATCTTGAGGGTTTGTTTGTTTTTCCAGGAAATCTGGCCCTATTTCAGATGATGTTATAGGAAATTTTATGAGTGTTCTGGCCTAGGGATGTTTTTCCCTTCCGTTTATTTAACCACTTATTATACCCCGAGGATGAGAATTGTGAGACCATTAGCAAAGAACAGAGCAAAGATCAAAGAGGAGGAATATCCCCGGGGTAGAAGTCCTGTGGATCTACCCTCTGAATATGTTAGACTGCTGGCTGCTGAAAAGACCATCAAACCCCAGCCCAACTGGCTTGAATAACAAGCCATTCATTAATTTACATCTAAGATATCCTCGGAGAAGGCAATGGCACCCCACTCCAGTACTCTTGCCTGGAAAATCCCATGGACGGCGGAGCCTGGTGGGCTGCAGTCCATGGGGTCGCTGGGAGTCGGACACGACTGAGCGACTTCCCTTTCACTTTTCCCTTTCATGCATTGGAGAGGGAAATGGCAACCCACTCCAGTGTTCTTGCCTGGAGAATCCCAGGGACGGGGGAGCCTGGTGGGCTGCCGTCTATGGGGTCACACAGAGTCGGACACGACTGAAGTGACTTAGCAGCAGCAAGATATCCTGAGGGAGGGTGGATTGGGGGCACTGTTTATTAGGCTCTGACTTTGCTTCTCTGTGACCTTCTTGGCACCACCTCCACTGAGGGTAACAAGAGGCTACCAACCCTAGGCATCACCTCCAGACATGACTCAGGGAAAATGTGGGTGCTTTTTCCTGTATGTCTTTTAAAAGCCTGCCTTCCCCACGCAAACCTCAGCAGTCCTCCCTTATGAGTGGCTGCAACCGCATGAACCAATCAATGACGAGGTGATGGGATCGCTGTGGAAGGTTGGCTAAGGCTTTGGCTTTTGGAGGAAGCAGGTTGTCCAGGTAAAATTGGGGTTTAGTGTAGGCAACCAAGAACTTCAGCTGTGCCTCTGGAGGACAATCTAGGGAAGACTTTTGAAAGAGAAGAAATTTAAATGGAGTTCTTGACTTCTTCCAGGTGTGTGTGTGGAGGGGGTGGGCTCCAAAAGGCACGAATCAGTCTCTTAAAGCTTTGAAGTTAGGAGCGTTAGGCAAGACACTAAAACCTTGGGATTATATAGCTAAAGGAAACGTATTTCTTGGCCTTGCTATCCAGAGATTTCTAACTCTAAAAGGTTTGATTGCCTCAATGCATCTTCCAGTTAGCAAACCAGTAAATAAGGAAAGTAGAGAAAGAGCTTTGGAGGTGCTGATGACATTAGAGCTTCTGCATGAGTGGAAGATTTCATTTATTTGTCCAATCGCCCTTCCCCACTATTTACAAAGCTTTGTTAAATTATCCTGTTTTGGGTACTGAGATGTCAGTTGAGAGATGACTTATGGAATTAAAAATGCTCTTTTGCATTAAGGGTACATAGGCTGGTGAGGTGGGTGGAGAGCTGTACTGGCTGGGTTCTGACCTCTAATTCTGAAAGTCCTGGTGATTACAGGGTGGCTCACAGCCCTCTCCTCTAAACAGTTTACAGAGGTCACCTCTTAAGTGCTCAACCATTTGACATGTCCTTTATCATATCCTTATGACTCACTGCTTATGATTAATATATGCCTCTTCCGATTTTATTCTTACTTCTTAGTTTTTAATTCCTTTGGGAGTTTTCCCACATTAAGGAAAACAAGTAAGGGAAGCCTCTTAACTAATCGTAAATAAATATTCCTGCTGACAAGGGCTTTTATTGGAAAAAGCAGAGGAACTGAGAGGGCTTTGGTGAAATTCAATGGACTATAGGCCCAAATATGGAAAAATAGTGCTTTCTGGGATAGCTTTTCATCTTTATCAAAAAATAATTAGAGAGGAGAGGGTAGCTTTGTAAGTGACTGGTTCTAGAAAGGCTAAAAAATAAAAGAATTTTCTTCAGTGTTGTGTGAGTGTCTGGCAAAATCTTACTTAATTTCTTTCTTTTAGGTAGGGATGCCTGCCAATGTGCAAAAAAAGAGTGACTTAAATATTCTTCTGCATTTTATAACTGATGTTATTTGGCATCCTTTGATTTTGGCAGAGGCTCTAAGTGAATTATAGATCACCAAAGGGAACAATTGGTATAAAGTCTTGCTCTACAGCCAATTAATGTGCAACTGCAAAAGCTCACTGATTCAAAGCCACTCTGGACTAGAACTTCACCTAACACTTCTTAATTTAGTGGAGCTTTTTTTGGTTTGTGTGTTTCTTCTTTAATATATCTCACAACCCTAACATAGATCCCAGCAAATGACTCAAAATCTGTGAAAAATGCTTTTCTGGCCATTTTTTTGCCTCCATAATGTTTGAAGACTTTCTTATGCTAAGTCCAGACATTCATGTACCAGATTCCATGGGAGCCTAATCATTTTTAATGTGAAAAGAATTTGGCTTTGGTTTCTTTCATCTTTTGTGGTCAAAGTGGGTCCAGAGATGAAACCAAGGACCAACACTTTCCAACTCAACAGCATTACTAATGGAGAGGAAACCTGTAGATCTGTGTGATCTGATGTCCAAAGTAAGGTGAATTGTTTTCCTTCACTCTTGAAAGGAAGAGAACTATTTGATATATGAGAGGAAAAGTGTCCTCAGGTCTCAAAACTTCTGAGGGCAGGAAATAATTTTAGAGCCTCATTTCTTAGAGAAAAGCTCCCAAAGCCTCGGTCTGAAGCCAATCTCTGCTTTCATCACCCTGGACTCCCCTCATCTCTCTTCTGATAGGACCACCTTGCCTGAAGGAGTTAGACTTTTCATTATCTTGGTTTGCTCCATGATTTTTCTATAACATATTTTTGGATAACATTCCAAGGAAGGTTGCATGTGTAATAAATGTTTGGAGGTTTTGCATGTTCGAAATGTTCTAATTCTGCCCTCACAATTGACTGATAGTTGGTTTATCATAGAATTTCAGGTTTAAAATGATATTGTTTCAGGATTTTTGAAAATATCTGAACAATAGTACTTCACTGATGAAAAGTTAATTGAGCAGACATGAAAGTACTGTGCAAAATAAGTTTCCAAATTACATATAGATAGGTATTAGTAGCATCTTGGTAAAATAGCAAGTAAAATATCATGAACAAAAGCATTTAAAAAAAAATCTAGGCAGCAATACAATGGCATAAAAACTGTAGGTTCCCCTCACCCTTAAAAATTACTAAGTGTTAATTTCTGCTGAGTAGTACTTTTATTCAAACATCAGAATGCTTAGTTTATGGTGATAATTTACAAATAGATGTTTTAAAATAGTTTTCTCTAGTGTAACTAACAAATGTCAAAATAATTTAAAAACTGACCTTCTGTATAATGCACTGGAGTCATAGAATACATCTTCTTGGTAAGAATATGCATAATAGCTCAAAGATAAGAATAATAGACTTTCTAAAGATGACATCACCCTTATGGCAGAAAGTGAAGAGGAACCAAAAAGCCTCTTGATGAAAGTGAAAGAGGAGAGTGAAAAAGTTGGCTTAAATCTCAACATTCAGAAAATGAAGATCATGGCATCTGGTCCCATCACTTCATGGCAAATAGATGGGGAAACAGTGGAAACAGTGTCAGACTTTATTTTGGGGGGGCTCCAAAATCACTGCAGATGGTAATTGCAGCCATGAAATTAAAAGATGCATATCCCTTGGAAGAAAAGTTTTGAAAAGTAGAGACATTACTGTGCCAACAAAGGTCCATCTAGTCAAGGCTATGGTTTTTCCTGTGGTCATGTATGGATGCGAGAGTTGAACTGTGAAAAAACCTGAGCACCGAAGAACTGATGCTTTTGAACTGTGGTGTTGGAGAAGACTCTTGAGAGTCCCTTGGCCTGCAAGGAGATCCAACCAGTCCATTCTGAAGGAGATCAGCCCTGGGATTTCTTTGGAGAGACTGATGATGAAGCTGAAACTCCAGTACTTTGGCCACCTCATGTAAAGAGTTGACTCATTGGAAAAGACTCTGATGCTGGGAGGGATTGGAGGCAGGAGGAGAAGGGGACGACAGAAGATGAGATGGCTGGATAGCATCACCGACTCGATGGATGTGAGTCTGAGTGAACTCCAGGAGTTGGTGATGGACAGGGAGGCCTGGCGTGCTGCGATTCATGGGGTCGCAAAGAGTCGGACACGACTGAGCGACTCAACTGCACTGAAATCTTTCCCTCTTGGTAACCATAATTTTTTCTCTATGTCTGTGAATCTATTTCTGTTTTGTAAATTAGTTCATTTGTATCATTTTTTTTAGATTTCATATATAAAAGATATGTGATATTTGTCTTTGTCTGACTTAATGAATTTTTTCTTGATATAAATCAATTGTTCAAATCCCCTAGGATCTTCCCTGGTGGCTCAGATGGTAATGGATCTGCCTGCAATGTAGGAGACCCACGTTCGAACTCTGGGTTGGGAAGATCCTCTGAAGAAGGGAATGGCAAGCCATCTAGTATTCTTGCCTGGAGAATCCTTTGCACAGAGGAGCTTCATGGGCTACAGACCATGGGGTTGCAAAGAACTGGACATGACTGAATGACTAACATTTTCACTTTTTGAATCAATGATTTGCTAGTTAGATCTATTGACCTCAAATTCATTATTAATGATACTGTCTGAGCGGTTATTGAAAACCAATTTCAGCATTCAAGGTTAAATAAGAAGAAAAGTGAAAAGAAATTTATAGTACAATTGAAAAATGTAACAATGATGAATAATGTTAAAGTACTTTTTTAGACAAAAGATGCTTTTATTTTTCACCTAAAGATGAAAGCAAAATTTAATTCCATAGGAACCATTAAAAGGATGGGCATTCTTCCAATGACCACATGAACAAAAACCTTCCTGCTCTGGCAGTTCCCTTACACAGGTGGTCACAACACAGTTATCTCCATTTTCTCCCTGTGTTCGTTTCTGCATCCATACCTGCATTCATGGAACTCATGTGCAGTCACTTCTTTCAGGGAAGTGCAGTCTTTATTCATGTCTTCACTTTTTTCTTATTTTTTTAAAGCCTTTCAGAGTAAAAGTTTTCAAGTTGAAAGTCCTTGGCTAGTCCCTCGAGGTCTGTGGGTAAGCAGAGTGCTGTGCTCAGCCACCGTCATATTATCTGGAAGTCTTCATGCCCACCAAGCCCCATAGAGAGCAATGACTTCTAACTCCTCGACGTTCATGTCCATCTACAGAAATTGGATCCTACCACAAAAGTTAGGATCTCAGACTTGAGAGAGCCCAGTCTGATCTTTAAACTCTTCATCTGATTCTTCTGGGAATTGATAAAATTTGATGCTATGTTTTCCATTTGTATCAAGAATGTATTTCTTCAACGGCTCTCATTTTATCAATGAGATTGTCAACTTACGCAATTACAAGTACAGAGTTCATGTTATTATCTTCATAAACCTAGCTTCACAGACTTTAAGTTCATGTTCAAAAGATGAAGTAGTGTAAAACAACAACGCATCATGTTCTCTGTGACATGACTGTCTGTTCTAAACATGTTCATCACGCAGATACCACTTGAGCTGCTCATCAGTGTAATACATGGTTGACTATATTATCATATCTTGCTGTAACCATTGCTGTAAGTTGCAGTTTGATCCCTCCTTTAATCTTAGCTCTTTAAGCCTCGATTTGGAAAGCTTTTCAGTTTTCTCTGTTCTATGTAAAATTATTTTGAATTGGAGATCAGTCAAGAGTAGTCTGTGAACATGGACTTTTAATCATTAGTACAGACTTGATTGGGAACATTTGCAAATGCAAGATAGCCAAGTATTTCTAGATTAGTAAGTAAATCCTGCAGCCTACTTGAACATTTTTTAGTAGCTTTGGTCAATCAACAGACAAGTCAGAGTGCATGCTAACAAATGAGCCACAGACCCCCCTGACATCTGTGATCATGCCTTCAAAAATATTAAAATAACAGCTTAATTGAGATATAATTCTCACATCCATCTAATGTACACAATCAAATGGTTTTAGTATATCCACAGGGTTGTACAGTCATGATCACTATCTGACTCCTGAATATTTTCATTACCTTTAAGAGAAACCTTAAGTCACAATCATTTGCCACTTGCCCCAGCCCCTAGCAAACATAATTCATCCTTACATTTGTATGAATTTGCCTGTTCTGGATGTTTCATGTAAATGAAGTAATAAAATATGTACTTTTTTTGTGACTGATTTCTTTCACTTAGCATAATGTTTCAAGATTTATTCATATTGTAATATTAATAATACTTTCCTTTTTTGGATAAATAATATTCCATTATAAGGATATAGCAATTTTGTTTATTCATTTATCAGTTAATAGACATTTGAGTTGTTTCCACTTTTGGATGATTACAAATAATGCTGCTATGAACATTAAAGTCCATGTTTTTATGGGGATTTATGTTTCCAGCTCTGAAATTTCAGGTCATGTAGCTCCATGTTTAACAGTTTGAGGAACCACCAAACTGTTTTCCAAAGAGTTTTGCCATTTTGCAGTCATGCCAATAATATGTGTAGGTTGCCTCTTCTCCACAGCCTTGCTAGCACTTTTTATAGTCTGTCTTTTTTGTTACAGCCATCTGGATGTGAAGGCTTCACAGGTGGCTCAGGGGTAAAAGAATTCGCCTGCCAATGCAGGAGACACAGGAGATGCAGTTTCGATCCTTGGATTGGGAAGATCCCTTGGAGAAGAAAAGGGCAACCCACCCCAGTATTCTTGCCTGGAAAATCCCATGGACAAAGAAGCCTGGAGGGCTACAGTCCATGGGGTCGCAAAGAGTAGGACATGACTGAGCATGCAGTGGATATTAAGTGGTGTCTCAGTGTGGTTGGATTTGCATCCCCTAATGACGAATGATTTTGGACATCTTTTCACATGCTGACTTTCAAATTTGTACATCTTCAGAAAAATTTTTTTAGCCTGTTTAAATTCTTTGCTAGTGTTTTAATTGGGTTATTTGTCTTCATGTTGTTGAATTGTGAAAGTTCTTTTTATATTTTGGGTACAAGTCTCTTATCAGTTTATGATTAGCAGATATTTTCTCCATTCTGTGAGTAGTTTTCTCAGAATTTTGAAGACAATTTTTCATTGTCTTCTAGGGTAAAATCTGCTATTTAGGAATCCAGTGCCATTGTAATTCTTTTTATGGATTGAATTTTTGTAATTTTTGATCCTTTTTATGTGATCTTTTCTCTCCCTCTCTCAGCTTCTAGGACTTTTATTTTGTCTCTTACACATACAAATTTCTTGATAATGTACATAATGATGTCAATAAAAAATCCATTGCATTTGGAGATAGCTATTTTTATTACAGTAATTTCCAAATATATGCAAAAATAAAGAGAATAGCATAATGAATGCTGACATGCAATCATGTTTAATCATACAGATTAAACAATTGCAACATTTTTCCTGTTTTGTTTTTTCCATCCTGTTTGTTTAAATTTTTTCTGGAATATTTTAAGGGTAAAGCCAGACATCTATTATTTCACCATCAGTTCCTCAATATGTGTCTCTAAGAGATGCGTTTTCTTTTAACATATTTATGATGTCATTATTACCTCTATAAAAATAAATAATAGTGCTTTAATGTTACCCAACTTTCCCTTCATATTCACATTCCTTCTAATGATCAAAATTTTTAATAATTTATTCCATCATTCTCCTATTGATAAACATCTAGATTGTTTTTGGTCTTTTAATACTACAAATAACTCTAAAATAAATATCCTTATGCTTATGGCATTTGGCATATTTGCAAGTATCTCTTTTGAATAGAGCCTTAGAGTAGGACTGTTTGGTCTAATGGTAAATGTACATATATTTTGTTGGCTGAAGCGCAACATCTTTACATGAGTGCTGTATAATTTTGCATTTGCTTCGTGCAAAAATTATTCTGAAAACACATGTCCTTCAGTTTTGGGAAATTAATTCTTTATTTGATCATCTTCTCCTTCCATTATCTCATTTTCTGGAATTCCCAGTATTTGATATTTTCCTTTCTTTTTAAATTTTCTTATTTGTTCTCCTATTTTCTATCTTTTTTTTTTTTTTTCCCTTTTCTTCTATTTTGGGGAGAATTTACTTCAGTGAATCTTCAGATTAGTCTAATAGATTTTAATTGCAATGTCATATTTTAATTTTCAAGAGATTTTGGTTTCTTTTTCTGGATGCTCTTTTTTGGTCTTATTTGGGGGATTCCACTTAATTTCAATCCATCATTTTCATTCAACAAATACTTATTGAGCACCATTAGTTATGTCCCAGGTATTTTTCTAGGCATAAACAGTGACAGACTTTAATATGGGGGGGGGGCTCCAAAATCACTGCAGATGGTGACTGCAGCCATAAAATTAGAAGACGCTTGCTCCTTAGAAGAACAGCTATAACCAACCTAGACAGCATAAAAAAGCAGAGACATGACTTTGCCAACAAAGGATGGTTTTTCCAGTAGTCATGTATGGATGTGAGAGTTGGACTATAAAGAAAGCTGAGCACTGAAAAATTGATGCTTTTGAACTCTGGTGTTGGAGAAGACTCTTGAGAGTCCCTTGGACTGCAAGGAGATCAAACCAATCAATCCTAAAGGAAATCAGTCCTGAATATTCATTGGAAGAACTGATGCTAAAGCTGAAGCTCCAATTACTTTGGCCACCTGATGAAAAGAGCTAACCCATTGGAAAAGACCCTGATGCTGGGAAAGATTGAAGGCAGGAGGAAAAGGGGATGACAGAGGATGAGATGGTTGGATGGCATCACTGATGCGATGGACATGAGTTTGAGTAAGCTCCAGGAGTCGGCGACGGACAGGGAAGCCTGGTGTGCTGCCGTCTGCGGTGTCGCAAAGAGTCGGACATGACTGAGTGACTGAACTAACTTACTATTATTCTAGGCACTAGGGAATTGGCAGAAAATAAAAAGATGAAATCTCTTTCTTTAAAGGGTTCACAATCAAAAACACATTCAGTGGGTCAATTAGGAAGAGATGAGTCTGATGAAAAAAGCAGAGTCAAAGAAGGCTGAGATGGACTGCAAGAGGGGTAGTCAGGACAGGCTTCACAGGCAAGGTGAAACTTGTGAACAGAATAGAAAGAAGTAAAGGTGTAATAGGCATACTGGGGAAGAACTTTTCAGGCCGAGAAAACTGAAAGCACAAAAGTTTTGAGATGGAGACGTGGGAAGTTTAGGGAAAATCAAGGAGAAGAGTGAGGCTGGATTCGGATGAGCAAGGGGGCGAGTGACCAGAGGTGAAGTCAGATGAGGATCACAGGTGTGAAATCATGGAGGATTTTGAGTATAGGGAAAGTGTAGTTTGAGTTACACTTTAAAAATATTGCTCTGAACAGTCTTGCGGTTGCCAAGGAGGAGGGGCGTTAGGGGTGGGATGGAGTCTGGGTTTGAGATTAGCAGGTGCAGCCTATTATATGCAGGATGGATAAACAGGATGGATAAACAGGATCCTAGTGCACAGCACAGGAGACTATATTCAATATCCTGTGATAAGCCATAATGGAAAAGAATCTGAAAAAGAATGCATATGTGTATATATATGTGTGCGTGCATGGTAGTCCCTTCAGTCAAGTTCTACTTTGTTCAACCCCATGGACTGTAGCCTGCCAGGCTCCTCTGTCCATGAGAAAAGAATACGGGAGTGGGTGGTCATTTTCTTCTCCAGATTCCTTCTCTGAATCACTGCGCTGTACACCTGGAACTTATACAACATTGTGAGCCAACTATACTTCAATTTAAAAAAAAATTAGAAGAAATTAAAATACAATATTTCTCTGGCTGCCTGGTGGAGAATGGATGACACAAGGGCAATGGTGAAATAGGAGAATAGTAGGGAGGCTTTTGCAACAGTATAGGTTAGTAACTTGAACCTGATGTAGATGGTAACTTGAACCCAAGTAATAGATCAAGAAGTGGCCAGATTCTGAACATATTTTAAAAGAAGCACTGACAAGAGTTCTTGAGGAAATTGAGGGCTCAAGAAAGAAGCTGAGGTTTTAGGACAAAGCCCAGGCAAAGAATCATTGCCATTTACTGAGACACAGACAGTGTAGGAAGAGCTAGGTTGGAAAGGAAATAAAAAATTTGGCTTTAGTCATGTGAAGTTTGAGATACATATGAGAGATCCAAGTTCATTCATTTATAAAGAAGACAATGGATAGGTGAGTCTGGATTTCAGAGGAGAGGTCTGGACTAGAGATATAAGTTAGGAATGATCAATAACCAAGCCATTTAGGGAGGAGCAAAGAAAAGAGCTCCAAGGACTAAGTCCTGGACACTCCAGCTTTCAGAAATTGGGAAGGTGAGGAAGAATCAGCAAAGGGAGATTGATAAGGAATGATTGGCAAATAGGAGGAAAACTAACAGAGTCCTAGAGACGAAGAGAAGGGGGTGTTCGTGAAAAGAGGAAGGGATTGACTGTCAATGCCACTATTAGATATGAGGAGTAATGTGAGGACTGAGAACTATTTCACTGACAACAGAAAAAGCTGTACTGATTGTCACGAGGGCCAGAGTCTAATTGCAGTGGATTCCGGAGGAACGAAACGAAGGAATTGGGCACAACTAGTATAGAAACCCCTTTGTAAGTTTTGCTAAAAGGGTGGCAGGATGAGGTGGTGATACCTAGGGATACCTACAAGCTCAAGCATGATTATGCCTCCTTGTTCTTTCCCCTCCCCCACCAGCTTTTTTAATTTGCAGGAAAATTGATGACATGGCATAGAAAGGGCAGTTGTTGCACAGATGTTCTTGAGTAGGTGGGGGTGTAATTTGTAAATACTGAAGGACTTGGCCAGGAGTGAAGCTAGGACCACTCATCTACTTTTCAAGGGAGCAAAGGCAGAGTGGATGGTGTAGATGCAGGTAGACCAGGAGAACTAGTGGTAATGGCATGCACATGCTTTCTTGAGACTATATCTGTTTGATTAAATAAGAAGCAAGGACATCGATTGAGGATAAGCATAGGGATGGAGATGTTGAAGATTAGGGGAGCAGGGTTTATTGAAGCACATTTGATTTACAATGTTGCATTAGTATATGGTTTATAGTAAAGTGATTCAGTTATATACATATATTCATATTCTTTTCCATTAGGTATCACAGGATACGGAACATAGGTCCCTGTGCTATACAATAGGACCTTAGTGGTTATCCATCCTACATAGTTGGATTGGAATGAAAACTGACCTTTTTCAGTCCTGTGGCCACTGTTGAATTTTCCAAATTTGCTGGCATATTGAGTGCACACTTTCACAGCATCATCTTTCAGTATTTGAAACAGCTCAACTGGAATTCCATCACCTCCACTAGCTTTGTTCATAGTGATGCTTCCTTAGGCCCACTTGACTCCACATTCACATGGAGTTACTGATCACAAATTTAAAGAAGGCCAGTTAGCATGGCTGTCTGGTGTCCTGCCAGCCACACTGAACTGTGTCAGTGCACGTGTGCAGTGGGTGGAACTGGGGTCTGGCAGAGTTGGGCATGGAACAGAGTCGTGATGAAGGGCCTCAGGGGCAGGGGCGCTGAGGAAAGGGTCTCTGGAGAAGGGAGACACAAGGAATCGCGCAGCCAGTGTTCTGGGACAATCATCTCCCTATTGACATGCCAAGTGTAACAGCTGGTTCAGGGCTGGAGGAACAAGCCACAAGCCAGGTGGTAACATTTTCGTGGAATGAGGGCAAGTGACCCCGAGGAAGTTTAGTAAAGGTGATGGCTGATGTCACACATGCACTTGAGCTTCAGAGGAACTTCAGAGGGAGGGCAGATGGAAATGGTGAATTGGCCCCTGGAGCAGTGGGGGCAGGAGAGAGATGGACGCTGTGTGCACTGGGCACATGGGAAGCCATGGCTATGCGAGAAGCTAGGTGCCTTGGAGATCAGAAAGGGAAGGGAATTTTCAGAAAAGAAATTGAGGATGTCGGAGTTTTGCTGGTGATGGAGTTTGTATCCTGTATTCCAGAGGTGAGAGTGGAAGTTCAGGGCTAGGAAACCAACCGTAGTAGGGCAGTGCTGCTGGTGAGGCTCTGGTCTGGTTCGTCTCAGGGACCGAGGGGCACAGGTTCAGGCCTAAGGGTACAGAGCATCGGGGTGGGAGAGTTCTTGCCGTAAGCACGAGAGCTGTGGGGTCCCCTGTGGTGCCCGGAAGGCGGTGCCATGGAGGGTGTGGCATCCCTCCAGGGCAGAACGTTCTCACAGGGAGTGCAGGACACTCCAAAGGGCTCCTGTTCTCTCAAGCTGGCCGCTGTGCTCGGGCCAGGGACGGGCGACCCCTGGGGGCCGGGGCGGAGGCTCCTTCCGCCTCTGGGTAGAAGGATGTCTTCCTGTCTCCACAAGGATGTCATTTAGAGTATGCTTTGTGGCTGTTGATTTGTTTGTGTTCCCTCCACTGTGTTCTTCGAGGTTCCTTTTTCCTGTTGGTTTTGAACTCTCTTTGTAGGACCCGAGGCAAGAGTACCCGGATGCATTTGTGTATGGGTGCTTGCTCGTTCAGTTGTGTCCAACTCTTCGCAACCCCATGGACTGCAGCCTTCCAGGCTCCTCTGTCCATGGAATTCTCCAGGCAAGAAAACTGGAATGGGTTGCCATTTCCTTCTCCAGGGGATCTTCCCGACCCAGGAACTGAACCCTCATCTCCTGCTTTGGCAGGCTGATTCGTTACCAGTGAGCCACCA
This sequence comes from Cephalophus harveyi, assembly GCA_006410635.1. NCBI lineage: Eukaryota > Metazoa > Chordata > Mammalia > Artiodactyla > Bovidae > Cephalophus > Cephalophus harveyi. The sequence continues at coordinate 150,783 of SJYT01027943.1, read as the reverse complement.
GGGAAGCCCGGGATGGGAGGCACAAACTACATCTCTATAAACATAAAAAGCATAAACAGAGCTAACAAATTGCTAAGAAAATACATTCCAGACTTGTGGTTGCCAAGAGGGAATGGTGTGGGGGAGGGCTGGATTGGGGGTTAGAGGTTGGCAGATGCAAGCTATTATACATAGGCTACTTTCACTCTCCTATGATAAGTCAAAATGAGAAAGACTATATATATGCATATAACTGAGTCACTTTGCAGAAGGGAAAGTACAGCATTGTACAGCAGAAGGGAAGCCCACATTGTAAATCAACTACACTTCAATGAAATAAATCAAAAAAATATGTTATTTCTTCTTTCTCCCTATTTGACAACTATACCTTCATAATGAGTTTCCCTCATAGCTCAGTTGGTAAAGAATCTTCCTGCAATGCAGGAGACCCCATTTCAATTCCTGGATCGGGAAGATTTTACAGCAGAAGGGAAGCCCACATTGTAAATCAACTACACTTCAATGAAATAAATCAAAAAAATATGTTATTTCTTCTTTCTCCCTATTTGACAACTATACCTTCATAATGAGTTTCCCTCATAGCTCAGTTGGTAAAGAATCTTCCTGCAATGCAGGAGACCCCATTTCAATTCCTGGGTCGGGAAGATTCCCTGGAGAAGGGAAAGGCTACCCACTCCAATATTCTGGCCTGGAGAATTCCACGGACTGTATAGTCCATGGGGTTGCAAAGAGTCAGACATGACTCAGCGACTTTCACTCACTTTACTTCACTTTCATAATAACTGGGAAATCCAGGCTCAAATTTAGGGTAGTAGTCATATTAACACAACTGTATCCAATCAACACATACCCTTTAAACACACACAATGTTAATTATATTGTGTGTAAAAATCAGGTTCAGGATTCTTGAGGGCAAGTGCTCTGGGGCCTCACTCTTCTGTTTCCTTCAGCCCCTGCAGAGCCGGTGCCTCTGACCTTTGAGTGCTACTCGGAATTGGAAGGCAGGTCTTGATTTATGTCTATTTCTCTTCCAACTTTTAAAAATTGGAGTATAATTGCTTTACAAGGTTTTTTTAGTTTCTGCTGTACAATAATGCAAATCAGCTATAAGTATACATGTATCTCCATGTTCTTAAGCCTCCCTCCCTACCCACCTTCCGGCCCTCTAGGTTAGCACAGAGCACCAAGCTGAGTGCCCTGGGTTACAGGTCAGGTTCCCACTAGCTGTCTATTTTATCCACGGTAGTGTATACATGTCTGCTGCTGCTCGGTCGCTCAATCGTGTCCAACTCTGTGCGACCCCATAGACGGCAGCCCACCTGGCCTCTCCATCCCCGGGATTCTCCAGGCAAGAACACTGGAGTGGGTTGCCATTTCCTTCTCCAATGCATGCGTGCATGCTAAGTCGCTTCAGTCATGCCCGACTCTGTGCGACCTTATGGACAGCAGCCCACCAGTCTCCTCTGTCCACAGGATTCTCTAGGCAAGAACACTGGAGTGGGTTGCCGTTTCCTTCTCCCAGTGTATACATGTCACCGCTCCTCTCTTCATCCAGTCCTCTGTCCCCATGTCCACTCTCTACGTCTGCATCTCTATTGCCCTGAAAATAGGTTCATTAGTACCATTTTTCTAGATTCCATATACGTGTTAATGTACGATTCTCTGCCTAACTTTTGTCAGACTTCTGCTTTTATCCCCACCTAAACAACTCTCAGAGCCCTTAACTTTCATCTGCGCTGTTTGATTTTCTTGCTTCTGGATCCCACAACCCTTGCTGGCCTGGCTTTCACCTTTCACAAATTTTACCCATCTGCTTCCCAGCTTCCAAGGTCTTTTTTGCTGTCATCTCTTCTGTGATTCTCTTTATACTACTGAGTTTATGCTTATATTTTTCTTAATGTCATTTTAGTGGGCTTTTGGAAGATAGATGAGATAAATATGTTGCCTTAACTTTAGCTGGAATTATTAACCCTTCTTGGGGTGCCTGATGACTGCAGTGTGCTACTGCATTGTGTGTGTGATGACAGCAGATAGTCTGAAAAGAGAAATACTTAAAGGCTCTATATTTCAACACAGTGCAGATTTTTAAGTGTTTTCACTCACCTAGTTTCTTGACTGAATCATTTGGTTTGTGTAAGCACAGTAGTTGAGTGAGAGGACTGAGAGTCTGATCTTATTTGGAGGGATACTTGATTCTTCAAACTGGGGAGCTTAGTAGGTGTTTATTTTATGTACTTCCCACATATTCTGGCAATCAGCTTGATTCTTCCATGGGAAATACCCCTCCGTACTCTCTGTTGAAGTGTTGGATGGGTTTGGATACAGGAGCTACAAATGGCCCAAGTGTTTGATGGACAGACTTTACCCTGTGGCCACAGAGTTGGTTCAGGAATGAGCACATAATCCAAACCAGTCTAATGTGGCACCGTCCAGAACTTTTGTTGGAACTGTTCAGGAAGAAATGCGCTTTCTCACTGTAGTCACGAGGCTGGCGGGCAGGCTGAAAGGTCAAAGGTGCTGGTGACTATCCTGACCCCATGTAGGCAAATTCCTTTGTAAGAATGAAGGAAAGGAGAGAAAGAGATTGAGACTGAGACCTAGAAATGCTGCTTGTTGCTGGAGTATCTGGGTCATCAGTGCCTGAAAATCTGCTCTTGGATTTTCTGGTTATTTGAACCAGTGAATTTTCACTTGGTTAAATTAGTTTGTGTTGGTTTTCTGCTTTGTACAACCACAAAGTTGTTATAGCTAAAGTAGAGTATATACAAAGCCTTGTATGTGTGTGTGTGTGTGTGTGTGTGATGCATGTAAACAGAATTCCAAGAAATCATTGCTGTTTCTCTTTCTCTTAAGTGTAAATATAATACCATTTTACTTGTAGAAATGTTAAGCTAAATCATTTATGTGAATATTGACTTTTTATGTATGAAAAGCACTTGAAAGCAGGATGCTAGAGGTATGATTCTTTGATAAAGTTCTTTTCAGAGTCTTTGGGGGATGATTTCATCTAACGCTAATGGCTCACATGGGGATTTCAGAGTATAAGAAAAAATCAACAGTACATGATTCCACCAGATGTAGGATAAGGGAATAACTTTAGAATTTAAATAATAAGAAATGCCTCTGGAGTGCTTCTTATGTTTCAGTATATGCAAATTAGATTTTTATATGATGTATCTCATAATATGGTCAACAATGGAGCAAAATTGAAATTTAATTGAAAACAGAGCTAGAAGAAAGCTGGGACTGGAAAGCATAATCTCTAGTTTCAACAAAAGCCATTTATACTGCATGTCAAGACTAGTCCACACTTTCAAACTCAGTTAGAAATAGACCAATAGAATGGAATTTATTCCAAAGAGTGGAAGCAGATTGAGAGGCACAGGGTAAAATATTATTTATTAGGCAATTATTCATATGTAAATAAGAGAAGCTGTTATGCATAATTAAAAAACTATTCACAGCAAAGTAGTTAATAGGGAAAGGAATAAAATAGTGCTAGATTGGGAAGAACAACTGATATGAAATACTATCAGAATAGACATCATTTTAACATGGATCTTGTTGTTTTTAATTACATTTTCTGCAGGTTTTGCATTAGATATCAGCCAGAATCATAATCCAAGAAAACATAACACTGAAACCTTATTACAGGATTATAGAAAGCTTCCTCTTCCCCCACACCTCACTACTATCTTAATTATATTATATTATATTATTATAATGTATTACTATATTATTAAAGTCTATTACAATAGTTTCTTTTATCCAGTATATCATGTTAGGCTATGAAGAAAAAGTTACAAGACATACTAAAAGGCAAAAACACAGTTTAAAGAGATAGAATAAGCATCAGAACCAGAGTCAGATAGGGCAGAAATGCTAGAATGATCACACTGGGGATCCGAAACAACTATGATTAATACACTGAGCTCCAATGAATAAAGTAGACAGCACATAAGAACAAAAGGGCAATATAAGAAGAGAGACGAGAATTCTAAGAAAAAAAAAAAAGAAATGATAGAGATAGCAAACACTGTGGAATGAAGAATGCCTTCAGTGGGATTTTAGTAGACTGGTCTTAGCTGAGGGAAGACTCTCGGAGTTTGAGGATGTCTCAGTAGAATGTCCCAAGACCCCAAAAGGAAATAAACCAGAGATGGGAAAAAAATAGAACAGAAAATCCTAGAAGGACAGAACAACAACAAAACATTTAATAAAAGAATAATAGGAGTACCAGAAAGAGAAGAGAAAGGAACGGGAGAATAGTTGAAACAGTGATGACCAGGAATTTCTCCAAATTAATGTTCGACATCAAACCACAGATCTAGAAAGCTTAGAGGACATCAAATAGGGTAAATGCAGAAACAAACTAACGAACACCCCAAACCTACAAGTACGCGTATATTTCAAACTACAGAAAATTGAAGGGTAACGAAAACTCCTGAAAGAAGGCAGAGAGGAAAAACACCTTTACCTGTAGAGTAGCACAGATAAGAAGGACATCTGATTTCTCAGAAACCAGGCGAGCAAGAAGAAACTGGTATAAAATTATTTAAATAGTTGAGAGAAACCCCTCCCTGCCCAACCTAGAATTCAGTACCCTGAATTCAGAAAAGCAAAGACTTTCTTAGAAAATCAAAAGTTGAGGGAATTTATCATCAGTAGACTTGTTTTGCAAGAAATGTTAAAAGTTCTTTTAGAGAGAAGGAAAACATTGTAGGTCAGAAACTTAGATTTATACAAAGTAAAAAAGAACATCAAAGAAGGAATAAGTGAAAGTAAACTACAAAACTTACTTTTATTTTTTAAATGATCTTATAGTTAACAGTTTCTTTTCCCAATATAATAGCAAGGAAACCAAAAGCTGGTGCTATGAAAAGACCAATTAGATTGATCTAGTCTGCCTAACTAAGAAAATTAAGTGACAGCACAAATCGCCAGTGCCAGAAATGAAAGATGCCACATCACTAGAGATCCTGCAAACACTAAAAGAATAATGAAGAAACACCATGAACAAGTCTATGCTCATAATTTTAATAACCTAAAGAGACCAATTCCTTGAATAATCAATTCCTGCCAGAATTCACACAGGAAGAAATAAGCCATCTGAACAGACCTATATATGTATGTGTGGGTATACATATATATATAATGAATAGTTAACAGCCTTCTAAAAAAGAAAGATACCAGTTTTAATTGGATTAATTATAAATTAATTTATAAATGTTATAAATTTAATTAATTTGTAAATTCTACACAATATTTAGGGAAGAAATTATACCAATTCTCTACAATATTTTTCAGAGGACAGAAGCAGAAAGTATACTCCTTAAGGCATTTTTGTGAAAGCAGCATGATCCTATTATCAAAACCACATAAAGGCGCTACAAGAGAAGAAAACCATAGACTAGATGCAAATTTCCTAAATAAAATATTCACAAATCAAATCCAACAATGTATACAAAGAATTACATACAGAGCCAAGTGGGATTTATCCCAGATATGCAAGGCTAGTTCAATACTAAAAAATCAACTGATTTAATCTGTCACAGCAATAGGCTAAAGAAGAAAATTCACACAATAATATCATAAGAATTAGAAAGAGCATGTGACAAAATCCAACACCTATTCATGATAAAAACTCTTCAGTAAACTAGAAACTTGAACTTCCTCAACTTGATTAAAAAACTACAAAAAGGCTTACAGCTAATGTTATAATCAAAGGAGAGAAACTCAAAGCTTTCAACATCACACTGAGTGTGCAGTTTTTCGGTTGTTAAGTTGTGTCTGACTCTGCGGCCCCATGAACTGCAGCACCCAAGGCTTCCCTGTCCTTCACTATCTCCTGGAGTTTGCTCAAACTCAAGCTAAGCTATAAGATAATAAAAGGAGTTCAGTTGAGGTCAGTTGCTCAATTGTGTGTGAATCTTTGTGACCCCAGGGACTGCAGCACTCTAGGCTTCCCTGTCCATCACCAGTTTCTGGAGCTTGCTCAAACTCATGTCCATCACATCGGTGATGCTATCCAACAATTTCATCCTCTGTCATCCCCTTCTCCTCTTGCCTTCAATGTTTCCCAGCATCAGGGTTTTTCCCAATGAGTCAGTTCTTTGCATCAGGTGACCAAATTATTGGAGTTTCAGCTTCAGCATCAGTCCTTCCAATGACTATTCAGGACTGATTTCCTTTAGGACTGATTGATTTGATCTCCTTGCAGTCCAAGAGATTCTCAAGAGTCTTTTCCAACACCACAGTTCAAAAGCATCAAAATAAAAGGAAATGAAAGGCAAATAGATTAGGAAGAAAGAAATGAAACTGTTTGTTTGCAGATGACATGATTGACTATGGAGAAAATCTGACAGAGCTAGCAAAAAATCTCATAAGTTATTACAGCAAGTTTTTGGGATACAAGGTTAATATTACAAAAGTCAATAGTGTTCTTATATATTAGCAAAGAACAAATGGAATTTAAAATTAAAAACACACTGCCTAAAAACACCACAATACCATTTCCACCGCTGTGCTGTGCTTAGTCGCTCAGTCATGCCCAACTCTTTGCGAATCCCATGGACTGTAGCCCACCAGGCTCCTCTGTCCATGGGGATTCTCCAGGCAAGAATACTGGAATGGGTTGCCATGCCCTCCTCCAGGGGATCTTCCCAACACAGGGATTGAACCCAGGTCTCCCTCATTGCAGGCAGATTCTTTACCATCTGAGCCACTGGGGAAGCCCAAGAATACTGGAGTGGGTAGCCTATTCCTTACCCAGAGGGAACTTCCTGACCCAGGAATCAAACTGGGGTCTTCTGCATTGCACGTGGATTCTTTACCAGCTGAGCTACATGGGAAGCCCACCATTTACATTAGCACTCCCAAATAGAAAATCCTTAGGTACAAATCTAACAAGATCTATATGAGTAAAACTACAAAACTCTGATGAAATAAATCAGAAGAACTAAATAAATGAATATATATTCCATGTCCATGAACAGGAAAACTCAATTCTATCAAAGTATAAGTTCCTTGCAACTTGATCTATGGATTCAAGGTCTTCTCAATCAAAACTCCAGCAAATTATTATGTGAAGATCAATAAACTGATTCTAAAGTTTATGTGGATAGGCAAAAGACTCAGAATAGCCAACACAATATTAACCGATTAAGAACAGAGTTGGAGGACTGACACTAACTGACTTTAAACCTTACTATAAAGCTAAAATAAACATGACAGTGTGGTACTGACAAAAGAATAGGCAGATAGGTTACTGTAAGGGAATACATTACATCAATGTATTCCATTACATTAACGTATTCCATTAAAGCACAGAAGGAGACCCACACAAATGCAGTCGACTTATTTTTGGCAAAGGAATGAAGGCACTTACACTGGAGAAAAGTAGTCTTTTCAGCAAATGGAGCTGGAACAACTGGACATCACATGAGCATAGACACGATTGAAACATCCTCCATAAAAACTAGTTCAAAATGGGCCACAGACTTACGTGTATGATGGGAAACTATAAAACTTTTAGACGATGACCGAAAATATGGATGATCGTCAATTTGGCACAGACTTTCTAGACACAGTACCAAAGGTATGGTCCATGAAAGAAATAATCAATAAGCTGAATTTCATTAAAAGTAAAAATATTTGTTTTGCAAAAAGATACTGTCAAGAGAATGAAAGCACAGGCCACCCTGAGAAAAAATATTTTCAAAAGACACATCTGATAAAGGACTGTTATCCAAAATATACAAAGAACTTCTAAGAGTCAACAATTAAAAACAAGCAACCTGACTAAAAAATGGGCCAAAGATCTCATCAAAAAGATATACAAATACAAATAAATATATTAAAAAGACGCATACGTATCCTGTATCATTGGAGGAATGCAAATTAAAATGAAAAGGAGAGATAACAGCACATCTATAAAAACGGGTAAAATCCAGAACACTGACAACATCAAGTGCTGGTGAGAATGTGGAGCAGCAGGGACTTTTATCAATTGCTGGTGGAAATGCAAAATGATACAGTCACTTCAGAAGACAGTTTCTCAAAAAAAAAAAAAAAAAAAAAAAACACCCCAAAAATTGGCTTGTCATATGATCCAGCAATCATGTTCCTTGGTACACAATCATATTCACACAAAACCTGCACACAGATGTTAAAACATCTTTATTCATGGAGTTATCTATATGATAAAGTAAATTGTTTATATATCTGACATTGAGTGACTGGAAATTGGTTAAATAAATTATGATGCAACTCTTAAAATGATGCTGGTAAATTAGTCACTGATGTAGGAAAGTACTCATGACTTGCTAAGTTGATTCCAACAACTATGAGCATTGGAGAAGGTATGCGTTTTCTTTAATAGGTATATTCAAGAACAAGATGGTCTCTACTATCACACAGTAGGAACAGATGATCAGCGTTAAAAGATTTTTACAACCTTTCTCAGAAATGATTCATGCTTCCCTTTTTATTATTATTTAGACAGAGGATGAGATGGTTGGACAGCATCACCTACTCAATGGGCATGAGTTTGAGTAAACTCCAGGAGTTGGTGATGGACGGAGAGGCCTGGCATGCTGCAGTCCATGGAGTCACAGAGAGTTGGACATGACTGAGTGACTGAATTGAACTGAACTGGTTCAGGTATTCATTCAATTGCTAAGTTCCCTGGGGTTTTAAAAAAATGCTTAGAAACTCTTTGACGCTCCTCTGAGAAGATGGATTCGAGTTTGCCCTCTTGTGTTTGTGGGCTGGTTTTAGAGACTTGATTCCAACAAGTGGAATGTGGGGGAAGTGATGGTGTGTGTTTCCAAGGCTAAATGTAAAAGGTGACACTATGTCTCCCTAAAGCTCCAGGCAGTAGAGAAGCCTTGGGAATCCTAAGTTGGCATGGAAGATGTCTAGCCTACCAAAAGCTACCATGCTGGAGACACTCTGGCGGCTGGGCAAATAGAAAACAAGAGGGCCTGGGGACACCCAGCTCTCCAGGTCTTAGTCTTCCAGCCTGAGCACTGGGCCTGCAGGGCACGTGGCCTTCAGATGATTCTACCCCGATCCTTTGAGCCATCCCGGCTGGTGCTGAGTGGCGCACAGACAAGCTATCCCCTTCAAAGCCTGCCCAAATTGCAGATCTGTGACCAAATACTGATGTTTTCAAAGTTATTAAATGTGTACGTGGTTTGTTATGCAGACTTAGATACTGGAACAAACCCATACCTGCCAGGCAGGTTACAAACATGTGAACAAATGTACAAAGATTCGTCTCTTTCTATCTCTCATGAAAAATTCTAGGAGTACACAAAACAAAAACCTGTTTCCAGGATTATATTTGGTATGGAAATACGCAGGATTTTTGGCTATTCCCTTGTGATTTTCTGCAATCTACAGATTATCTGAAATTGGTAATGTAGTTATTACTTCTATCATTAGAGACCGTCAACAAATGAAAAGATGAATAAATAATAAACAGGGAAAGATGAATCACTTCTGAAAAGGCTGTGATAACTTTTTAACACTAACCACCTGCTTACGAGGTGACACAGTATAGCCCATCTTATCCTTTTAATGGGGTTATTATACTGGACATCCTCAGTGAACAGTCACAGTCTGAGCTCTCTGGCTTCACAGAAGTGCATCTAAGATTAGGAACCACGACCTGGGAGAAGAAAGACACAGCTCCAGCTGGCCCCCTAGTACCTTGCATCCGCTGAAGCTGCCATTAAACCTATTTCCATCAATGTTCCTGTGTTATGGAAAAAAAATAGCTGAACTGACTCTGGGCTCTGGGTAGTTATAATCGTGATATTTATCTGTCATATAAAGACTCATGGAAGAGAGAAGTCTGCGGCACTCAGATAGGGGTCTTTTTTATACCAGCACAAGCTGATCATTGATCAAAATTGCATTCTCCAACGTATCAGTGCCAGCTACGCATATTTCAGATGCCCTTCACATAGATGGGAAAATATAAAAAGAGTGTATATTCTTGGCTACTTGGGCTGTGATAGTGTAGAGTGTCTGGTTGGTGAAGACATTTGCTTTCTATTAAATAAGGCAGTCAAACATGTTGGGGAAGCTGCTTCTAGTAAAAAGTGACTAACATTTTCATCCCCAGGAAAAGGTGTCATGGTCCCAGGGGGTCTCAAAGCATTGGGCAGTGGTCATAGTAACCTGTGAAAGTGTGTTGTGCATCATTACTGTGTGAGGATGAGGGCAAACATAGAGAAACGAAAGTATGGAATTTATCTTTGCTTTCAGAATTCTGGAACAGGTCTATTTTAATAATGTTTGAGGCAAGGGTGAGCTGGTTTCCCAGCACAGTTATAAATAGCTGGTTCTTTCGTCCAAGTCTGAGCTGCCAAAGGTCTTTGACATCCTCTGAGCAGTTGTGCCATCCTCTCCACGTCACAGCAATTTCTCCCCCTTTCATTTCCTTACATTATGAAGATGTTGGCTGCAGTGTGATTCCATGTGCTCCGGAGAACAACAGCATTCACTTATTTAGTGACTACTATGTGCCAGACACTAAGTGTCTTGTGCATGTTAAATCCTTACTTAATCTCCCTAATATCCTTGTGAGGTAGAAAACACCATTATCTCCATTTTGTAGATGAAAAAACTAAAGCAAAGAGATAACACTACCTAAGACCACTCAGCTAGTATGCAGCAGAGCTAGGATTATAAAGACAGAAATGATAAATATGCTATCATATTTTTAGCACTTATTATATAACAAGCTCTGTGCTAAACACTTTAGCTGTGTTAAGAAAAATTACCCCAAACTTGGAAATAAGGCAAAATGATGATTGCGTGTCTTTTCATGCTGGGATATTGTCTAATAGGACCACCCAAAGATTATCTAATTCTCTAGGCATACATCTTGTTTCACTATTATTTCAGCTCCAGTGGAATTAGATGCAACTTGTAGCAGATGGATACATTTCAAATAATTTTTGGATGGCAGAAATACAAATAATTTCTATAGAAAAGATAAATCCAAATATTAAGTTTTATTGCTTTAAAGGATGTAACAAGTTAAAAACAATTTAGTGATCTTATTCCAGCACTTTCTTCCATTTATTATGTGTACCAGTCTTTCCCGTATGTTTCTGAATCATCTTTGTGACCCTGCTGGTTTCCTCACTAGGGAGTTAAATAATCTTTTGTCTCACGTTCAGTGTAGGTTTGGAAGATAGTTAAGCCTTTAGCAGTTGGGGGATTATACAATTTAATTGCCACAAAATCAAACAAAGTTGATTATGTGTTTTTCTCTGTTTTATAAAGACACTGAGGATTGAAGAGGCCAAATAGTGAGTTCAAATTTTACCTTAATAAGGAAAGGAGCTGGGACACAGACCTAGGGCTGCCTGACTCTACAGACCAGGTTTGAATCCAGGTGTTCAGTTTCTTGTTTCTGAGTCACTGGTGGCAGGGCCTTGTTCTATTCATTTACATAAAAGAGCCTGCCATCATAGATACTTGGTAAATGTTTGTGCCAAAATAAATTCCAGAAATAATCTTTAGCCTTGATGGAATAAAATAAGATATAAAAATTTTAAAAATAGGGAAATCACCCAACTCCAAATATGTCTACAACTATTGCTTTGAAACTCTCATATCTGCTGATGGCTTAAAATGTTCTAACTGTCAGACCTTTCTTTAAGGTTATTTGGAGTTAGAAACATTAGTCATATTTAAGATAATGTTAATTTTGAGTTCTTATTAAGAGTAAGATCTATCTTATCACTAAGTCCCAGCTTGGAGTCCTTTCTCTTGACTCCAGTGTAGTAGCTATCTCTGTATTGGAAAATGAGGTGTTTTCTTTTTATTTCCCTTGTTTGGAATTTCCTACTGGTCTTTCCTAAGTGTTTTTGAACTTATAAGTAGTTACCTATCATATTACTGTTCTCAGATTGTAAAAAAATCCCTAGGTGATGCTTATACACACATTCAATAACTGGTTGGTTAAAACTCTGAAGAGCCTGGGTGACAGTCCTTCATTTTCTGGGCACATTACTGCTCAATTCTGTGCTTTAGTTTTCTCATTTATTTAAAACATGAATACTGGCGTTTGCCTTACAGACAGTGGATGATTGTAGCTTGAATCCAGTGATGCTGAACAAACTTCCATGAAAGTTGGTAAGACAGGGAGGGTTCTGAAATCTATCAAGAACAATGTACCTGGGGGGCAGACTTAAGCCACCTCTGGATGGCAGAATTGAATTGCTGGGTTTTGGAAAAGGAATTAGCAGGAACTGATGAATTATTCTTATAGGAATCCAGCAACATATTTTGGCTGTTGAGGAAGAAGTAAATCAGCAGACTTGAATCTAGATCAATAGAGATCATGCAATCTGAAGAACAGGGGAAAAAAAGATGAAACATGAACAGATTTTCAAAAAAATGTAGGGCACCATAAATGCATTAAAATATGTGCAATGAGAAGAGGCAAAAAATAATTTAAAGAATAATGACTGAAAAGTTCCCAGTTTGATTAAAATAAAACATTAACATACTCTTTAAAAAGCTCAGTGAACTCCATGAAGATTAAACACAAAGATATCCACACTCAGGCACATCATAGTCAAACAAACAGAAAGAGAAAAATATTGAAAGCAGCAAGAAAAATGACTCTACATATTGAAGCAAACTTCAATAAAGTTAACAGCTGACTTTTTGTCAGAGACAGTGGAGTTCAGAAGAAAGTGGAATAGTATATTCAATGTTCTTGAAAAAATATTTCAATCGAGAACCCTGTATCCAGCAAAATATCTTTCAAAAATGAAGGCACAGTAATTTCCAGATAAACAAAAACTGAGCTAATTCAGTGCTAGAATACTTAGATTACAAGAAATACTAAAGGAAATGCTTGATGCTGAAAAGAAATTAACCCAGAGAGTCATTTGATTTCACATAGAAAAACAAGGTATGCGGTAAAGGTAATTACGTAAGTAGCTATAAAAGAAAGTAAAATTATATGTTTCTTTTCCTAATTGATTCAAAATTTGCTTAGAACAATATCTATGAAACAAATTTTCAGTATAGTTGAAACAGCCTTCTACTGAAAGAAGTTGCCATCTAGGACTTTCATAGATAGAAGTCATTGCCTGGCTTCACAGCTTCAAAGGACAGGTTGATTCTCTTGTTAGAGGCCTTTAAGTTGAAGCCAGTGCTCATTTACCATCCTGAAAATATTAGGATCCTCAAGATTTATTCTAACTTTGCGTGTGCTGTATAAATGGGACAACAAGACCTAGAGGACAGTAATCTGTTTACATTGTTTACTGAATGTTTTAAACCCATTATTGAGACCTACTGCTTAGAAAGATTCCTTTAAAAATATTACTGCTCATTGACAATGCACCTGATTATCTAGGAGATCTAATGGAGATGTACAAGGAGATTAATATTGTTTTCATGTTTGCTCATGCAACATTCATTCTGCAGCCCATGAACCAAGGAGTAATTTTGATTTTCAATTATTGCTGTTTAAGAAATACATTCCGTAAGGCTATAGCTGCCATAGAGGGTGATTCCTCTGATGAATCTGAAACAAACAGATTAAAAAACTTCTGGAGAGGATTCTAGATACCATTACAAACATTTCTAAGAATTCTAGATGCCATTATGAAAATTTTTGATTAATTGAAAAAGGCAAAAATATCAACAAATGATAATAGGAGTTTAGGAGAAATTGATTCTAATCTTCTTGTATGACTTTCAGGGGTTCAAGACTTCAGTGGAGGAAGTAACTGCAGATGTGGTGGAAATTTCCAAAGAACTAGAATTAGAAGTGGAGCCTGAAGATATGTCTGCAATCTCAACAAAGAAATTAGACAGATGAGGAGTTGCTTCTTATGGATGAGCAAAATAAATGTTTTTTTTTTTTTAAGATAGTCTTACTCCTAGTGAAGATACTGTGAGAATTGTTGAAATGACAACAAGGATTTAGAATATTGCATAGAAGTAGCAGATAAAGCAGCTGCAGGTTTTGAGAGGATTTGCTCCAATATTGAAAAAGTTTCTATCATGGGTAAAATACTATCAAACAAAACAGCAAAGCCTGCTACAGAGAAATCAATTATGAAAGAGAGCCAACTGACGTGGCAAACTTCACTGTTGTCTCATTTTAAGGAATTGACACAGCCACCCCAAATTTCAGCAACCACCACGTCAAGGCAGCACCTTCCACCAGCAAAAAAGATTATGATGTGTTGAAGGCTCAGATAAGGGTTAGCAATTTTCAGCAATAAGGTATTTTTAAATTAAGGTATGTCCATTGTATCAATGTGGAGGTGATGATATTCCAGTTGAGCTATTTCAAATCCTAAAAGATGATGCTGTGAAAGTGCTGCACTCAATATGCCAGCAAATTTGGAAAACTCAGCAGTGGCCACAGGACTGGAAAAGGTCAGTTTTCATTCCAATCCCGAAGAAAGGCAATACCAAAGAATGTTCAAACTGCCGCATAATTGCATTCATTTTGCATGCTGGCAAAGTAATGCTCTAAATTCAAGCCAGGCTTCAACAGTACGTGAATCAAGAAACTTCCAGATGTTCAAGCAGGATTTAGAAAAGGCAGAGGAAACAGAGATCAAATTGCCAACATCTGTTGGATCATGGAAAAAGCAATAGAATTCCAGAAAAACATCTACTTCAGCTTTATTGACTACACAAAAGTCTTGGTTTGGATCACAACAAACTGTGGAAAATTTTTCAAGAGATGGGAATACCAGACTACCTGACCTGCCTCCTGAGAAATCTATATGCAGGTCAGGAAGCAACAGTCAGAACCGGGCATGGAACAATGGACTGGTTCCAAATTGGGAAAGGAGTACATCAAAGCTGTATACTGTTACTCTCATTATTTAACTTATATGCCTGTGCAAAATGCCAGGCTGGATGAAACACAAGCTGGAGTCAAGATTGCCAGGAGAACACTAACCTCAGATACGTAGATGACATCACATTTATGGCAGAAAGTGAAGAGGAACTGAAGAGCCTCTTGTTGAAAGTGAAAGAGGAGAGTGAAAAATCTGGCTTGAAACCCAACATTCAAAAAACGAAGATCATGGCATCCAGTCCCATCACTTCATGGCAAATAGATGGGAAAACAATGGAAACAGTGAGAGACTTTATTTTCTTGGGCTCAAAAATCACTGCAGATGGTGACTGTATCCATGAAATTATAAGACATTTGTTTTTGGAAGAAAAGCTATGACTAACCTAGATAGCATATCAGAAAGCAGAGACATGACTTTGCCAGCAAAAGTCCATCCAGTCAAAGCTATTGTTTTTCCAGTAGTTATGTATGGATGTGAGAGCTGAACCATTAAAAAGCTGAGTGTCAAATAAATGATGCTTTTGAACTGTGGTGTTGGAGAGACTCTTGAGAGTCCCTTGGACTACAAGGAGATCAAACCAATTGATCCTAAAGGAAATCAGTCCTGAATATTCATTGGAAGGACTGATGCTGAAGCTGAAGCTCCAATATTTCGGCCACCTGATGCGAAGAACTGACTTATTGGAAAAGACCCTGATGCTGGGAAAGATTGAAGGCAGGAGGAGAAGGGGATGACAGAGGATGAGAAGGTTGGATGGCATCACCGACTCTATGGACATTAGTTTGAGTAAACTCTGGGAGTTGGTGAGGGACAGGGAGGCCTGGCATGCTGCAGTCCATGGGGTTGCAAAGAGTCGGACATGACTGAGCGACTGAACTGAACTGATGCACATTATTGTTTTAGACAAAATACTTTAGACACTTAATAGACTACAGTATAGTATACACAAAACTTTTATAAGCGTTGGGAAACTAAAAAATTCCTGTGACTTTCTTTTTGTGATTTCACTTTATTGTGGTGGTCTGGAACTAAACCTGTGATTTCTTTGAAGAATGTCTCTATGTCAATAATAATGTTAAATACAAAGGAATAAGGAGAAGGGATTGGCATCCCACTCCAGTACTCTTGCCTGGAAACTCCCATGGACGGAGGAGCCTGGTGGGCTGCAGTCGATGGGGTCGCTGAGTCAGACACGACTGAGCGACTTCACTTTCACTTTCATGCATTGGAGAAGGAAATGGCAACCCACTCCAGTGTTCTTGCCTGGAGAATCCCAGGGAGGGTAGAGCCCAATGGGCTGCCATCAGTGGGGTCGCACAGAGTCGGACACGACTGAAGCGACTTAGCAGCAGCAGCAGCACAAAGGAATAAAACAATCCAATCAAAAGGTAGTAATTGTCACAGAGGTAAAAGGAAAAAGAGCCGGCTATCTGCTGTCTGAAAGAGACATGCTTTAGAGTTAAAGAAACAAATAGGGACTTTCATGGTGGTCCACTGGTTAAGATTTTGCCTTCCAATGCAGGGGGTGTGGGTTCAATCCCTGGCTGCAAAGCTAAGATCTCACATGCCTCATGATAAAAAAAAACAGGATATACAGGGTGCTCGGGGTTGGTGCACTGGGATGACCCAGAGGGATGAGATGGGGAAGGAGGTGGGAGGGGGGTTGAGGATGGGGAACACATGTACACCCGTGGTGGATTCATGTCAATGTATGGCAAAACCACTACAATATTGTAAAGTAATTAGTCTCCAAAAAAAAAAAAAAGAATATAAACAATAGAAGCAATATTGTAACAAATCGAATAAAGACTTAAAAAATGGTCCACATGAAAAAAATCTTAAAAGAAATAACTAAGTTGAAATAAAAGGATGGTGTATATTTTTTGGTCACCAAAGATGTGTTATTTCTCATGCCAGTTCTCCAATTCTCTCACACTAACTGGATGTCCTATTGAATCCTATCTGAAGTTAGCATCTACCTACCTGAAGTTAGTATCTTCTCCTAGAAGTTAAAGGATTTGTTCCTAAAGGCTGCTTCTACTTCAAACACCAGCCACAAGTGGGGTTCTCAGGCAACCCATACTTCTGGCCAGATGACAACAAATTTGAAGTTTCCACTGACCAGTATCCCCCACCATCTCAGTTTCAATAATTTGCTAGAATAACTCATAAAAGTGCTCTACTCACTATTATAGTTTATTATAAAGGGCATCAATGAACTGCCAGATCTTCAAAAAAGTAGACAGAGTAGGGTCTGGAAGTGTCCCAAGCAGGAGAGTCTCTGCCTCCATGCAGACAAAGGGTATGTGGATATATTCACCAACTCAGAGGTTCTTCAAACTCTGTCACTTAGGAGTTTTATGGGCATTCCATTATGTATGCACAACTGATTAGATCATGGGCATGCATGATTGAACTATCTCTGGCTCCAAACCTCTCCCCAGGGGTTGGGGTTTGGGCTGAAATTCCTAGCCCTCTACTCATATGGTTGGTTTTCTAGCATCCAGCCGCCACTCTGAAGCCATTTTCCCCTCCCTTCGCCAATTTGAATGATTCAGATTGATTGATTCAGCATTAGTCATTCAACATACAGAAGGTTAAGTTACAAAGGTTTTCAGAGCTCTGTTCCAGGGACCAAATAATTATTTTTATTTTATTTTAATATACAAAGACCAAATATTTATTTTTAATTATGGCACAGATGGCGAAAGATATTTAATGCAAGCAGCAATCATAAGAGAACTGGAGTATCTATACTAAGAGGAGGCAAACAGAGTTTAAGACAAAATGTGGCTAGAGACAAAGGACATTTTATACTGTAAAGAAAAGTTGGTGGATGGGAAGAAAGGGAGGGTCAGAAGTTGGGATGCTTGCTTACCCTTCTAGGAACTTGTTTACCCTTCATGAACCTGGCTGGCCCAAGTATGAGCAGGACATATTAGGATAAAAATGTTCCAGATACCTGGGCTGGGGAAGACACAATCTGGAAGAAGATAGTGCCTCTAATTCCTTTCCTCACAAACCTCACAGTTAAACCTTTAACTTTCATCCTGGCCTCCCTGTGAACCCTCAGTGGAGACAATTTCCTGAATATGCTGAGTCCAGAAAAATGTACATATTATATCTTGTTAGGAATAAGATTGAGAGAATATAAACTACTTAGTAGGATGGTAATTCAATTTAATGGTTGAATGGGATTGTGTGCCTTGAAGATGACTAAGCTAAGAAAAAGGAATTGAATGATTGTGAGTGAACTGGAGAAAAGCACTTGAGAAGATGAAAGATATTTTAATACAGCTTATAGAGGGCAAAATCTATTTCATTTTTTTGATATCTGAATGACATAGCAATAAGAAAATCAAAGGATGCATCAATTGTTCAAGAAAAGTGTTTTATAGTGACTGGTTGGGTTTTAGTCCTTAATGTAATATATAATATTATATCATGTGTTCACTATCACACTATCAAATGAAATTGACTCAGCATTAACACAGATGATAGATTTATCACTTCTGTGTTTTTTAAAAGTAGGTGCACTTCTTTCTTGTTAAGATTATACCATAAAAAATATATTTTTGAATTAGATTCCTTGTTAAATTGTGAAGAGAAGATGATATAATGAGCAATTTTACAGCTTTGAAGAAGCGTTCATATGGAAGTTGTTATGGCTCCAATCAAGTTAAGTGTAAGGTAAACTTGGAAGAATGACACATTTGGCATTCTTCTGTAATAATGGAGAAAAACAGAACCCAAATCAAAGAAATTGTACATTTAAAAATCTTTGACTACTAATGTAACTACTAATGTAACCTTGACCTTTCTTATCAGGGAATTATGCTACTTTAAAATAAAACTTTAATGCCTTTAATTAGAAATTGGAGCATTGATTTATTCCCATTGTGCAGACTTTGAAAAATAATTCCCATTGGCATTCATATTCCTGTTTTGATAGAGGGTAGGCTGAATCAGGGTGACAAATTTTTGGCACTGACTGGTGGGATGTATGTAAAACATAATGACTGATAATTTAGAGGTTACATTGGTTTAAATTAATTGCTTCATTAATTAGCAATGAATTTTAAATAAATTGCTTCCATTTAAATCATGTCTCAGCTCTCCCTGCAGTAACAGGACCTCATTCTCAGAAGCAGTTAATATGTGAGTGCCACATCAATTTTATGGAACCCTGAGTAAATTTCACTTGATAAGCCTCTTTGATATTTGAGGCAGAGTCCATCTGAGAAAGAACTTCAGAACTGGTGCATCCAGGCAGCCCGGCCCCACCCTCCCCTCTTACAGATGAGATTGGGGGGTTATTTGAGTCTCCTTTCCTTTAATTTCCGTATGACATTGTCCTGAAATTCTGACCATTTTACTTTCTGATTTTTTCTCTAATTTGTTCCCCCTTGTATTTCCCCACTTCCGTGGGTTATTCATGGCTTCATCAGATTTAAGCTGTAAATCTGTTCTTGCTTTCTTTTCACTTCTCTTAAAATCTCTTTTACCACCCCCAAATTCAGTTATTTAAAAAGCAAATCTTGAAGAGACTCAGCATCATTAGTCATTAAGGTCAATGCAAATCAAAACCACAATAACACCTCACACCCGTCAGGCACACACACCCCAACAAAAACAGAGAAAAACAAGTGCTGATGAAATTGAGGGGAAACTGTGACCCTCATACATTATTGGCAGGAATGTCAAACGGTGAAGCTGCTTGCAAAACAGGTTGGTGGATTCTTCAAAAGTTGAACAGAGTTAAGATATGACTCAGCAATTCTGGTCCTGAGCGTGTACTCCAAAGAACTAAAATAGGGCACTCAGACAAACACAAACGTTCATAGCACCTCTGTTCACATTAGTCAAAGGGAAAACATTCTAAATGCTCATCAAAGGATGAACAGATAGACAAAATGTGGCATATCCATACAACGGGATATTTCTTATCCATAGAAATCAAGGAAGTAATGATACATATTACAACATGCATGAATCTCAAAAACATGCTAAGTGAAAGAAGTCAGACACTAAACATCACTTACTGGATGATTCCATTTATATGCGATATTCAGAATAGGTAAATCTATAGACATAGAAGTAAGATTAGTGGTTGCCAGAAGCTGGGGCAGGGGCAGTGACCACTTCATGGATACAGAGTTTTCTTTGTAGGTGTTTCAAGCACTCTGGAACTTGATATCCATGGTGGTTGAACAACATTGTGAGTATACTAAATGCCAATGAATTGTGCACCTTAAAATGGTAATTTCATGTACAGTAATTTTCAGTTCAGTCGCTCAGTCTTGTCTGATTCTTTGCGACCCCATGAATCGCAGCACGCCAGGCCTCCCTGTCCATCACCAACTCCCGGAGTTCACTCAGATTCTCGTCCATCGAGTCAGTGATGCCATCCAGCCATCTCATCCTCTGTCATCCCCTTCTCCTCTTAAAAAGTACTGTTAAGTGTATGAGGGAGGCAGAAAATGTCAGAGTGGTGCTGTGTGGGAAGGACTTGACTCACCTTTTCTGGCAATGAAGACAGAGGAAGGGATCATGTGCCCAAGAAGCTGGAAAAGGCAAGAAAATGGATTCTCCTCTAGAAATTCCAGAAGAAACTCAACCTTGCCAAACCCCAACTTTAGCCCATGAGACTTCAGTCAGACTTGTGACATGCAGACCTGCAAGATATGACATTTGTGTTGTTTAAGCTGCTTTAAAAAAACCCTCAAATCTTAACATATAACTTTTTGCCCCAAAGCTATTCCAAGTTACTTTATCGTCCTTAGGAGACTTCATCACAGAGGTAAGAGTACAGGGGTTGCTGACCCCTCCAGGAGCCTCAGACATCCCTTGTCTTGCTAGTTCTGTTCCCCAGGGGTTACCCTTCCAACATCTGGGCTTAGACAGACTGAGTGCAGACTGCTCTCCGCTCCCCCCGCCATGTTAAATTCTTTTCCTTGGTGCCCCATAGGGTCTGGGATGTGGTTTTCCTTGCAGTTGACCCTGAGCTGATTATGTGCAGCTTGAGATCAAAGACATATCTTTAAGCCCCAAGACCTACACTGCACTCTCCCCAAATTCCTACAGAGAGTAGTGCTTATAAATATTTGTTGAATGCATCAGTAGACAAAATTTAGTTCAGAGGGGTGAAGTAACCTATAGGGGATTATTAAGAGCTGGGAGTGAGTCTTCTTTCCAGGCTGATGCTTTTATGCTGCCTAATAACAAGTCAGTGAGAAAAACTTGCCTGCAGTTGTATCAGATATTTCTACTCAGGATGTGCTTTGTGTGGACCGGGATACTCTAAGGAAGTATTACTTATTCTCTTCGCATGTTCCCTTCCCCTGTTGTTCTACAAGGGTCACCAAGCCCTCAGATGTTCTTTTGGCTTAGAGAAAGTTTTTCTAGTTGGGCCGGAAGCAGAAGTTGTCAGTGAGATATCTGTCTTCCTGGCTTTTGTTTTTCTAAACCCTCAGCTTTGACAGGTTTATGCTGAGCTCTTTTAAGGACAATCTGAGGAAGAGATTTTTTTTCCCTTAGATCAAGGGAGAGAAGGGGGTTCATGTGGTGGTTGCACTTAGGCCCTGCACCCACTCATGATGCAGACGCAAAGAGCAAAGAGATGCTGTTTAAGGAAGTAGGTGGGCAGGCCAATGAGGACGTCAGGGAACCATGAGAAACCGGCCATCAGGAGGTCCTGATCTTTTGAATCTTGGAGTGACCATATGCTAAGAGGAAGGATGGATGAACAACAGATTGGCAGGAAACGGCTTGTAACTGTATTTCATTTAATCTAAGTGAAAACATTTTAGAATGGGTATTTCTTGCCATCTTTGAATTTGTGGACTAAGATCCATACTTACATGTGGATAAATGGAATAAAAGTATGAAGTTATGGGGAAGTGGACTAAAAGGCCCCTTACTTTCTAACAAGAAGACCTGTTTTGGGACTTCCCTGAAAGTCCAGTGGTTAAGACTCCACGCTTCCACTCCAGGGAGTGGGGGTTTGATTCCCGGTAAGGGAACCAAGACCCTGTGTGCCATGTGGTGTAGCCAGAAAAAAAAAAGAAAAGAAAAAAAACCTGCTTCAACATCTGAAACGATCCCATTTTAGCTCTTTAAAGATTGTGATGATCCTAATGTTATTGACGGAGGCAACAGGATATCTGGAAGGTTGGTTGAATAGGAAGCCAAAGGCCTGGGCTGTTCCCAGGAGCAGAGACCAGAAGGCTGTAGTTGGCCTTCGGTGGTGACTCTTCAGGGGGTGCTTTTTGTCCCTTTCCTCTGCCAATCTCTGGAATAAGCACAGGGTCGGGCCCTTATCAAAATCAGTGCGAGGATCTTGGGCCAATTATCAAGACTCTCTGCCTTTGGATACCTGGGTTAGAACGGCGGGGAAAGCGTGTGACAATGCGGCATGGAGGAGTTGGTCAAACCAGCCATCGTCTATGTGAACAGGGCTCCAAGGAACAGCAAAGGGAGGAAGAAAAGGAGAACGTTGCTAGAAAGGTTAGGATTGTGGGTGCTAACTGAGGTGGGGCTGGTGGGGAAACTTGTGGCTGACAGCTTATGGTGATGATTCATGATCTCTGAAGAAGATTTAGCCTCAGGACTAGGAACCAGGCTCAATCACTCAAGAGCTTTTGTGTAGCAGAGTTTTATTAAAGTGAAAAAAGAACAGAGAAAGCTTCTGACACGGACATCAGAAGGGGGACATAGTGCCCCCCTCGCAAGTCTTAGCAAGGGAGCTAGATACTTTTTCAGTTGGTTATTACAGTAAATTAAAAGAATGTCTCAAAGTTGTAAAGAGACCAGACCCACTCCCATAATCTACATTTTAAGATGATAGGGTTAGTCAGAAGGTTCTCAAGAAGGAGAAACATGTCCTCAAGCAGGATGCATTGTTGTTATATAATCATTGGTACAGAGTTTAAGGAAAAACATATCCTTGAGCAAAATGAGTTGTTTTGTTGTGCAATCATCAGTTCTGGGCTTAGAGGAAAAAAGTTGGTCCTTTTCTCCTTGAACTCCAGATCCTTATCTCCTTCTCAAGAGCCCCAGACCCCTTTCTCCTCTTCAGGGACCCTGGACTTCTTATCAACCTGCCTAAGGATTGACTCATTCATGACCACACCCAGGCCCTTCAGAGCCAAACCTGGTATCCGCAGCCCCTGAGCCAAGCAGGGGCTGAGCCCTAGTCAGCTTGGGCTGCCACAGCAAAACATTGCAGGCTAAGGGCTTTGGTTGGATCATCAAAAAAGCAAGAGTATTCCAGAAAAACATCTACTTCTGCTTTATTGACTATGCCAAAGCCTTTGACTGTGTGGATCACAAGAAACTGTGGAAAATTCTGAAAGAGATGGGAATACCAGACCACCTGACCTGCCTCCTGAGAAACCTGTATGCAGGTCCGGAAGCAACAGTTAGAACTGGACATGGAACAACAGACTGGTTCCAAATAGGAAAGGGAGCATGTCAAGGCTGTATATTGTCACCCTGCTTATTTAACTTATATGCAGAGTACATCATGAGAAACACTGGGCTGGAAGAAGCACAAGCTGGAATCAAGATTGCCAGGAAAAATATCAATAACCTCAGTTATGCAGATGACACCACCCTTATGGCAGAAAGTGAAGAAGAACTAAAAAGCTTCTTGATGAAAGTGAAAGAGAAGGGTGAAAAAGTTGGCTTAAAGCTTAACATTCAGAAAACTAAGATCATAGCATCCGGCCCCAATACTTCATGGGAAATACATGGGGAAACAGTGGAAATAGTGTGAGATTTTATTTTGGGGGGCTCCAAAATCACTGCAGATGGTGACTGCAGCCATGAAATTAAAAGACATTTACTCCTTGGAAGGAAACTTATGACCAACCTAGAGAGCATATTCAAAAACAGAGACATTACTTTGCTGACAAAGGTCCGTCTAGTCAAGGCTATGGTCTTTCCAGTGGTCATGTATGGATGTGAGAGTTGGACTATAAAGAAAGCTGAGCACCGAAGAATTGATGCTTTTGAACTGTGGTGTTGGAGAAGACTCTTAAGAGTCCCTTGGACTGCAAGAAGATCCAACCAGTCCATCCTAAAGGAGACCAGTCCTGGGTGTTCATTGGAAGGAGTGATGTTGAAGCTGAAACTCCAATACTTTGGCCACCTCATGCGAAGGGTTGACTCATTGGAAAAGACCCTGATGCTGGGAGGGATTGGGGGCAGGAGGAGAAGGGGACGACAGAGGATGAGATGGCTGGATGGCATCACTGACTCTATGGATATGGGTTTAGGTGGACTCCAGGAGTTGGTGATGGACAGGGAGCCCTGGCATGCTGCGATTCATGGGGTTGCAAAGAGTCGAACACGACTGAGTGACTGAACTGAACTGAACTGAATGGGTATTTATGTCCTCACCATTCTGGAGGCTGGAAGTCAAGGTCAAGGTACCGGCATGTCAGGTTCTGGTGAGGGCTCTCCTCCCAGCTTGGAGATGGCCCATCTTGATGTGAAATCATGTGGTCTTTTCTCCCTGCATGAGTGGAGAGAACCAGAAAGTGAGAGCAAGCCTTATAAAGTCACCAACCCTACTGGATTAGGACATCACATTTAACCTTGTGTGATAAGTCGCTTCAGTGGTATCCGATTCTGTCCCAAGGACTATAGCCCACCAGGTTCCTATGTTCATGGGATTCCCCAGGCAAGAATACTAGAGCAGGTTGCCATTTCCTCCTCCAGGGAATCTCCCTGACCCAGGGATTGAACCCCCATCTCTTATGTCTCCTGCATTGGCAGGCAGATTCTTTACCACTAGCGCTACCTGGGAAGCACTAATGACCTTTCAGTTCAGTTCAGTTGCTCAGTCGTGTCCGACTCCTTCAACCCCATGGACTGCAGCACGCCAGGCTTCTCTGTCCACACCAACTCCTGGAACTTACTCAAACTCATGTCCATTGAGTCAGTGGTGCCGTCCAGCCATCTCATCCTCTGTTGTTCCCTTCTCCTCCCACCTTTAATCTTTCCCAGTCTTTTCCAGTGAGTCAGTTCTTTGCATCAGGTTGCCAAAGTATTGGAGTTTCAGCTTCAACATCAGTCCTACCAATGAACACCCAGGACTGATCTCCTTTAGAATGGACTGGTTGGATATCCTTGCAGTCCAAGGGACTCTCAAGAGTCTTTTCCAACATCACAGTTCAAAAGCATCAATTCTTTGGTGTTCAGCTTTCTTTATAGTCCAACTCTCTCATACATACATGACTGCTGGAAAAATCCATAGCCTTGACTAGACGGACCTTTGTTGACAAAGTAATGTTTCTGCTTTTGCATATGCTATCTAGGTTGGTTATAACTTTTCTTCCAAGGAGCAAGTGTCTTTTAATTTCATGGCTGCAATCACCATCTGCAGTGATTTTGGAGCCCAAAAAATAAAGTCTGTCACTGTTTCCATTCTTTCTCCATCTATTTCCCATGAAGTGATGTGACCAGATGCCATGATCTTAGTTTTCTGAATGTTGAGCTTTAAGCCAACTTTTTCACTCTTCTCTTTCACTTTCATCAAGAGGCTCTTTAGTTCTTCTAATGATCTTATTTATGACTTTATTTAACCTTAATTATTTTCTCTAAGCCCTACCTTCAAATACAGTCACATTGAGGGGTTAGGGCTTTGATACATGCATTTTGGGAGGACACGGTTCAATCTGTTGCAGTCAGAAAGAGAAGGAGGATGCAGCAGGGAGCAGAGAACCCATTCTCCAACCTTGCTGCTGGTGATATCTAATGTCTTCTTTAAGAGCAAGGACAAACCCACTTGGGTTGTCTATAGAATTATGGGAACGTGGAGACGATACAGTGTTTTGTTTCATATGAAAGAAAAGTATTTTGGAATAACCAATGGTGAATTAGAAGGGAAAGAAAGTGAAAGTGAAAGGCACTCAGTCATGTCCGACTCTTTGTGAACAGATGGGCTATACAGTCCATAGAGTTCTCCAGGCCAGAATTCTCCAGAATACTAGAGTGGGTAGCTGTTCCCGTCTCCAGGGGATCTTCCCAACCCAGGGTTCGAACCCAGGTCTTCTGCATTGCAGGCAGATTCTTTACCAGCTGAACCACCAGGGAAGCCCAGGAGCAGGCAGATTCTTTACCATCTGAGCTACCAGGGGAATTAGAAGGGAGGACTTGAGCATTCCAAATGCATACCCAGAGCACAAAAATTCACAAACGTGGGGATTACTCCATAAACATACCAAGAATCCAGTGATACTAAATCATACATGATAAAGTTCACCAACTCTGACAAATGGGGCTTATTGTCCCAGTTGTGGTACTTGACTGCTGGTCATACTGGATGCTTTTGTTAGTCTCCTTTCTACAGCTCTGTATCCATATCATAAGGACTAATTTGCAGGTAGGTCACAGATTCATATCTTTTGCCGAGGACAAATTACTGGCCAAGTTGACCATGGGCCAGGGGAAGGCTTGTACAGTCCACCGTGTTCAGTTCAGTTCAGTTGCTCAGCTGTATCTGACTCTTTGCAACCCCATGAGTTGCAGCACGCCAGGCCTCCCTGTCCATCACCAACTCCCAGAGTTCACTCAAACTCATGTCCATTGAGTCGGTGATGCCATCCAGCCATCTCATCCTCTGTCGTCCCCTTCTCCTCCTGCCCCCAATCCCTCCAAGCATCAGGGTCTTTTCCAATGAGTCAACTCTTCGCATGAGGTGGCCAAAGTACTGGAGTTTCAGCTGTAGCATCATTCCTTCCATAGAACACCCAGGACTTATCTCCTTCAGAATGGACTGGTTGGATCTCCTTGCAGTCAAAGGGATTCTCAAGGGTCTTCTCCAACACCACAGTTCAAAAGCATCAATTCTTTGGTGCTCAGTTTTCTTCACAGTCCAACTCTCAGTGAGAGTTCAACTGAGTCCAACTCTCACATCCATACATGACCACTGGAAAGACCATAGTCTTGACTAGACGGACCTTTGTTGGCAAAGTAATGTCTCTGCTTTTGAATATGCTCTCTAGGTTGGTCATAACTTTTCTTCCAAGGAGTAAGCGTCTTTTAATTTCATGGCTGCAATTACCATCTTCAGTGATTTTAGAGCCCCCAAAAATAAAGTCTGACATTGTTTCCACTGTTTCCCCATGTATTTCCAATGAAGTGATGGGACTGGATGCCATGATCTTCATTTTCTGAATGTTGAGCTTTAAGCCAGCTTTTTCACTCTCCACTTTCATTTTCATCAAGAAGCTCTTTAGTTCTTCTTCACTTTGTGCCATAAGAGTGGTGTCATCTGCATATCTGAAGTTATTGATATTTTTTCTGGCAATCTTGATTCCAGCTTGTGCTTCCTCCAGCCCAGCGTTTCTCATGATGTAATCTGCATAGAAGTTAAATAAGCAGGGTGACAATATACGGCCTTGACGTACTCCTTTTCCTATTTGGAACCAGTCTGTTGTTCCATGTCCAGTTTTAACTGTTGCTTCCTGACCTGCATACAGGTTTCTCAGGAGGCAGGTCAGGTGGTCTGGTATTCCCATCTCTTTCAGAATTTTCCAGAGTTTATTGTGATCTACATAGTCAAAGGCTTTGGCATAGTCAATAAAGCAGAAATAGATGTTTTCCTGGAGCTCTCTTGCTTTTTTGATGATCCAGCGGATGTTGGCAATTTGATCTCTGGTAATAGGATAGTGGTTTGTAATAGCAACCAAAGTTTCCATGTTTTTTCTTTTCTTTTCCCC